>CAKNWW010343375.1:9690-22700 GCA_932074435.1 Andricus kollari
GTATAGAATGTAAGTTATAATAATATAACTTTTCACAATTCCACTTTATCTTTAAAAAACTACTTTGGAAGTGCAAGGAGTCTAGGAATAGGCATGTATTCAAAACTATCTTTGATGAAATGTTAATGATGTTTTTATTTATTCGTAAAATACATCAGAGCTTCTATAGTTCTCTACTATTTTCTAATAATTTATATATATTCATCTAAATGAACTTGAGCAAAGCATACATAATCTTTCTAAACAAACGAAATACGGATTTATGAGGAAAGTGCTCCTAAAATAAAAAAATAAAAATGTCTCGTCGACACGAAATTCAGGATGATTGTAGTCAAATATTTTTCATAAGCTTGGCTAGTCGTCGCGAATTTTCACGACGACTAGTTTATCACTTTTTCCAACTCTTCCTATTTTTCGGAATGACTAGACACAGCCTAAAAAATTATTATACAAGTTAAGAAAATACTATCAAGTTTGAAAAATGTATTAATTCATGGAAACAAAAGTGGTTTTAAAACGATTGCAAAAAATGAAAAAAACTGTTATAAAATGTTGATAACTTTCATTGTTCGACCAGATGATAAACTAATCTTGAGGTTTTTTATTGCCGAGAAGAGTGATGTTTAAAGTTGAGCGGAGTAGATAAAGATAATCAGAGTCGGGCAAAATGTATGTCTGACTGAACAATCCTACTCTACTTTAAGGAACGACTAGCCACGCTCCTCGCAGTAGAAACGGATGGGCATGGTCAACCACAGAAAGTGTTTCTAATACAAGATATTCTTATCTGCTTGAATGCCAGTTACACACCTCCGTGGAAAGGGAGAAATTTAATATCCGCTTAGAGCGATATATTTCATGATTTCAAGGTACAAATGATACTCTACTGCAAAAAGTAGTGTCTCTTTCTCACACCATTTTAAGAAATAATATGTGAAAAAAACCTTTATTTATCTTTTGTTATTAACCCCAGAACGCGGTATATGTTTTTTGAAATTCAATTAAAAAAGAACAAAATTACAATTAATAAATTAAAACAAAGTTTTGTTTCAGGATTAACTCAATAGATACGAAAGAATTTAGTACTGAATAATCCTAAAGATCAATAAGAATCCGACTTATGCGATGCGTCTAATCTGACATAATCGTATAATATCTCAGAATCCAATATAACTCTAAATCCTCCTGATTTATGAAGTTTCTATGTCAAATACACGTGATTTATAATTGCATAAAGCACATGTTATAATTTAATTTTCATCACATAAATATAGAAAATTCGCATAATCCGCGTATTTCATTTGAAAATATATATTATTTCAATCATTAGCTTACATTCCCACAATGAATATATTTTTCAAATTTTATTTTGAGTAATGAGGAAGCTAAAAATAGCGAAATATTTTGCTGTAAATCTTAATATGTTGGCCCGAGTAAAAAAAAGTCCCAATTTCAATATTTGTGCAAGTTATAACATGCACTCCTATCCCAGAATGGTACTGCCGCAATATGAATAAAGTACCAAAAACGTACAAATATGTCCTGCTTTAGCAGGTACTTTACTAGTACTTTAGTCCCAGCAAAATTTTTCTCGGCAAAAAAATTACGTGGGACAATTTTTTCATTCCTTTGGAACATGTATTTGGACTTTAGACCTATCTCAGCAATACTGTTTTGAGACATAAATCCTATGAGCACTTGTATAAATTTTGATTATTCTACATCTTATTGGGATTCCATTGGATCCTTTTATTTAGAGAGTCATTATTTTTCGATTTATTTCGATTGAAAAAGGTCGTGAAATTGAAAAAGAAATTAAAAATATGTTTCTGATCTTGAACCCGATTCAATACTTCTTCATCAGTTTTTTTGAAAATTTAATACTCTTTTAAAATGGTTATGACTCAAATTTTCAAACAGCGTTTGCTCTGTGTTTGCCATTTTTATGAAATATTATTTACAGAAACTAATTTCTATAATTATTTTCAAAAATACTTGTCTTGCAAAACAAATATAGCAACGAGCAAAATATGACTCCTTTTTTTCGGAAAATAGTTGTTTCATTCATTTATTTTTAAACCCTACTAAAATCTGTTTTCATAAATATTCGTGAGACAAAAATACATGCGGGAGTCATAGATAAAAAATAAACACTTTTTCTCAAAATTTACTCTATCACTGTTTCCTTACAAAAATGAGCAAATTTGTGGTATTTGAAATTTTATCGAAATTTCTTCAAAAATATTGAAAGATAAAGAATCTAAGAAAGTATCATTTGCAAAGAAATATTTTATCAAAGTGGTTTACTGAGATGCTGAAAAATTGGTAAAAAATTTCATTTTTGATTTAAGAAATAGTGCAAACTGCGAAAATGAGGAATTATTTGAAAAGTGATGAAATTTTCAAAAACGGTTCGACGACCGAAAACACATTTGCAATAACTACAAGCAGTCAGAAAAAATTATCTCTGCTGCGGTGTGCATCGACTGACTTCAACCCGAAAGGGCTTGCATATGCCGGTTTTTTCTGGATATACTTCTGGGATGCCCCATGATCATTTTGAGCCCAAAAAGAAAAAAATCGCTTAGGCCCTTATTGAGAACTCTTTTTTTGATTTTTTTTGAAGAGGTTAATCAGCATATTAATATTTGAAATATGAATATTTATTATGAATGTACATATGAACATATAAATATTTTAATGAAAATAAGTTAAACCTGGAATTTCATTATGTCAAACCATTGAGTTTGGCATTCAAAAAAGGGCTACATGTGCTAAACATCTTACGAGAACTGAAACCCTTCAATATTTTTGAAAAATGGTGAAAAAAGTAGAAAAAATCAGTTTTTTGAGAATTGCCGATAATTAATTAAAGAAAACTTAATTTTTAGTAGATCAAAAAAAATAACATTGCTCTAGCTCTAATAGAAACAAAATGATGGCCTTTTGAATATGACCCTTTTTTTATGAAATGTTGTTTAACATCAATTATATAAATAAAATTTCTCGTTTTTCAAAAGAACTCATTTCCTTAGCGTTTTAGGTAAAAGTTGCCGGTAAATTATTTTAAAAAGACTTAATTTTGTGTAGATCTAAAAAATCAATGCTGTAGCTGTAATAGAACCAAATTATGGCCTTTTGAAAATGGCCCTTTTTTATGAAATTTTGGTCAACATCAATTTTTAAAATAAAATTTATCATTTTCAAGAAAAACTCATTTTCCGAGCAATTCAAGAGAAAGTTTTCACCAGATAGGTTAAGGAGGACCTAATCTTTAGCAAATCTAAAAAAAAAATGCTCTCACTCTAATCGCATCGAAATTATGGCTTTCTGAATATGATCCTTTTGTAATTAGATTATGTTAATCATATTTTTTTTTAACAAATAATTCTAGAGCATTATGTTTTTTTAGATTTTCTAAAAATTAGGTCCTCCTTAACCTATCTGGTAGAAACTTTCTCATGAAATGCTTTGGAATTGAGTTATTTTGGAAAACGATCAATTTTATTTACAAAAATTGATGTTGAACAAAATATCATAAAAAAGGGCTATCTTCAGAAGACCATAATTTTAGTTCTATTACAGCTAGAGCATTGTTTTTTTAGATGTACTCAAAATTAAGTCTTTTTTAAATAACTTACTGGCAACTTTCACCTAAAATGCTGAGATAATGAGTTATTTTGAAAAGCGATAAATTTTATTTATAAAATTGATGTAAACAAAATTTCATAAAAAAGGGTCATATTGACAAGGTCATAATTTTGGTTCTATTAAAGCCAGAGAAATTTTTTTTAGATCTACTCAAAATTAAGTCTTCTTTAATTAATTATTTGGCAATTTTCACCAGATATGCATAGGAAATAAGTTCTTTCTCCAAAACTATATATATATTTTTTTTCATTCAAATTATTCGTTTAAAATCGACTTCTTAGGACCATAACTCCTAAACTTTTGGAAATATAACATTCGATTTTTTTTTATTTTGCAGAAAATGTCAAGCAATTTAATTCTTTTTCAGGTGCTTGGGACATAGGATGAACTGGAATAAGGCAATTTTCAAAAAACTGATTTCTTCCCACTGTTTTCACTATTTTTCAAAAATATTGAAGATGTTCAGCACCTGCAGCCCTTTTTTAGATGCCAAGCTGAATGCTTTGAGCCAATGAAATTCAACGTTTAACTTGTTTTCATTAAAATGTGATGATTAACCTCTTCAAAGAATTTAAAAAAAAAAGAGTTTTTTCAAAAAGGGCCCAAACAATTTTTTCTTTTTGTGATCAAAATGATCGTGGGGCATCCGAGAAGTATATTCAGAAAAAAACGGCAAATGCAAGCCCTTTTTAGTTAAAGTCAGTCGAGACACACCGTGCTGTGTTTCATGTGATTACCAAGTATACTAATTCCAAAATCTTATGTTATTCATTTGTTCCTTTTCTCTTTAAAAATATATGATACTTAAATGCAAAAATGATTTCAAATAGGGGAAATCACCCCACAGTAGATAGGCAAAAAAATCAACAGTATTTAACTGCATGAGTTTCCAAAGATAAAGAAAAATTTTCTTTTTGAAATAAAGCTTAAATATCCAATTGAATATTCTTATAGAAAAAAATATCACGAAATTAGCTAATTAGCTGTATTAAACATTTTTATTCGACCCGGTCGAGGATTCGATTTTGACACCTCTATCCATCAATAGATAATCGTTTCTGGTATTGCTCCTGGGCATGACAGAATATTAAATTCTCGATAATTAAAATGTATCATTAGTATACTTACAATTAAAATTAGTTTATTGAGTTAATAATCGTTGAAACGATTATTATTATACAAAAATCACAAAAGCTCACATTCTTGACAATTTTTGTATGTCTGATATTCCGTGAGATTGGTACGATTGGTTAACCGCCTTGTGATGACAGAAAACTTCAGAATTTTGACATACCTTAATCCTGAAAATTATATCTTTTCCATTTGATTCCTTAACACAACTAAAATTTATGTGATTTTTATCAACTAATAACTTACGCTCTTTTCTTGGTTTATTATTTACAATAACTGAAATTTAAAAACTTCAAAAATCAAAATAAACAAACACAACCTTTAAATTAAGACAACTGCACAACAGTCACAGAGCTGCCAATTATGATAGCAAAATTTTTCGCAATTTTGGGATTATCTGCTGTTGGAAATTGTAATGTCTAATAAAAAGTCCTCAAATATTTATAAATAATAAAGCTTTGATTCTAATGTATAAACGTGAAACAAAAATGTTTCATCAAGGTAAAAAGTATGAATGATAAAGAGGCGAAATTTTGTTTTTCAAGTTAAAAATTAATTTTTTGCTCTCAAACATTAATTAATTATAAACTTTCAATGAAACCTCGTCAGCAGATATAGGATCATTGTTAAAATGTTATACTAACAAAAATAATGAACATTTTCTGCCAGTTTTCCAGTTAATTAAGATTATCTACTGTAAATCATTATCTACTGTAGGGTGATTTTCCCTATTTATTATTTAATATATCATATTGTTGATATTTTATATGCTGATTATTTGCAATATGATCATTTGTTTTTATGGAACATTAAATGCAATACTTCATAACGTTTGAATCTTAATCTTAATGACAGTGAAAATATATCACCAGGGACAGTGAGACTGAACTCCTGCACTATTATATCCGAATGCAACAAATTGCCTTTTTTGGCAGGAAGCCATGCCTCCCCATTCTGTTATCCCTGTGAACTCGCCTGTCAAAACCAAACCTAATAAGTTCACCCTGGAATATTCTACACGTGAGGTACGTCAATATTTGCGACAAATCTGTCACAAACAGAACCGGTACTTTTGATTTAAAATCTGAAAATACAATTAACCTACTAACATAAAAAAACCATATGCACCCAAATCTGTCTTTTTATTTTTAACGCCCCAGCTAAAAATATAATACTTGAACAATACCAAAGTAGTCTGAATGAATAAAAGAGGAAAAGAAAATTAAAAACCGGAAATTGTGCAATCTAGCCAGTGAAAGGAAATTATTTGTGGAGTTTAAGTTTATGCATTCAACTGCACGGCATGTATTTTCTCTTAGCAAACGCTCTGCACCAAAATAACGGCATTATACGAAGGACTGGTGAACCGCCTGCGCTATCGCACACACTTGCGGATAACCAACAGTCGCACGATACCACTATATATATTCTACGTTTATATATATATTCGAAATATTCCCCGATCATACATTGTACGTACTAAAAATTTCATCCGTTTTACCCTGTTTAGGTGCTCTTGACAACAACAAACACAAAACGACTTATCAGTTTCAGGGGAAACAGCCTATTGAGATAATGCCTTCCCCAATTCTTACTGCTACAGCACTTTACATTAATCATTAAAACTATGAGCACCACAACAGGTGTAGGCTCGCTTTCCGTTCACATACAATGATCGACGGGCTATCCACTAATTCAACCATTAACAATCTGATTAATTTTGCGGTCTTCCAAAATTTACTCAACCAACATCCGTCAAGTCATAGCACAACGTACAAAATTTGTCAATGAATTCACTTCGCCATGAATAATATCAGATTAGTTCAGAATTATAATTTAGAAATGAAAAGCAAAAAAGTGTATGGAGAGTTAGTGAATAAGGTTAAAGGTGCCATTCACTTTTGTAACATTTTTGAAAGGCAGCCTTTCCAAAAAAGGCTTTTGTTTAGTCCAAACAGTTTCCAAGTTTTTCAAAATCTAGAACAAATAATAAAGTTTACCTCCTAAGAGGCAATAGTAAGGGGTTTTAATAGTACCTCGGTACAGTTACGTACCTTTTTAATGAAAAAGTAGATCGTTATAGTTACTAGAGAAAGTAACTTCAAGTTTCCTCAAAAGTTATTTTAAATTTACCACCCACCTCCCCCTTTTACTTTTTACACTTTTTAAAAAAATGGTCACTGAGTTGAAATAAAAAGTACGCGATATATTTTGAAAAGAAAGTAGCAATTATCTATTTGGAATATAATAAAAATTATATATTTATTGTACAAGGATCTCTCATTTAGGGCTTTAATAATATCTTTAAGTTTATTTTTAAAAGCACTGTTCTGCAAAACTGAGATAGACATACATGAAAAGTAATGAAGACGTATTTAAAATTAAAGTTACAGCCTTTTGCAAATATAATATAATGTTACGTTACTCGTCACATCTCTAAAAGTAACTAAATTACTTGTAACTAGTTAAAAATCAACCCTGATTCTAAAGTAAGTACTGCTTTAAGTTAAAAAGTTACTGTTGTTACTCAATTTATACTATTAGAAAAAATATTTATTAACAAAAAATTGAAAATATAAACAATTTATTTTTGGATAAAAATTACTGTAGATAAGAGATTAATGCAGTTGTTGACAAATTCACTTTTAAAAAAGAATCTGATTGTAATTAATGAAGGATTATTTTCTCCTTTAAGATATTTCATAGAAGACTTCACCATCTTATATTGTAAAATTACTCTTTCATTTCCAGCTACAGCTATTTTTTATATAATTTGATGACATTGATAACGCTTCCAAGCATAGTTTAAAAATAAAAGACCAATTTTAAATCTGATATGTTGAAGTCTTCGAAAACTGCTAAATGAACAGAAGTTGGTCCCATTCATTAAAATCATAGCATTTTTAAAGACGAAGCTTCTGAAAAAAACTAGATTAAATTTGAACTACTGTATTTGTCACTGAAAATGACATTTTTCGTAATTTTGATTTTTCCTCCATACAATAATCAATTTTTTTCGCTCAAGTTTGTGTTGTTTTTAAACAATTAAATATGATACTCTTTTTGAAGATAGTTAGAAAATTTTCTTCGCCTTGCTTTTTTTCGCCGTGGCTACGTGTACCGAAATTTCGGTACGAACAGTTTTTTTCAGTACGAATAGCGGGACCTGGAAAAGGGACTATTCGCACAAAAATTTCGGAACAAATAGCTGGATCTTATCGGTACACATAGACACTGCCTAATTTTCTTTGAAAGTAATATTGCTAGCAGACTATTTTTCTCGGATTCCGATGTACTAGGAAAAAAATTAAAATATCAAAACTTTTTAAATGCAGAGAAAATTAGCCCGAAAATTTGCATTTCTTTTGGTATTTTTACTATGACAAGGATTTACATATTTCACCCCTTACAGAGGAAAATAAACCTTATTGTGTTAATTTTTTATTTTGATATATATGAGCAAATTTGGCAATTTCAAGATCAATAAGAAAACCCGTTCTCAAAATATTGCCATTATATACACGAAACATTGTTTTTCTTTATGTTAAAGGCTGCTTTCTTTCAAATGAGTTGACCCTATCTAAAAATTAAAGAAAATCGTATATATGTATCTATATCTACACATTTTGATAACTTTTCATTATAAACAATAAATAATTATATAAATATATTAGGAAAATGATCGAAAACATGACCCATACATTGTAAAATTATGTTTTTCTAGAATAATAATTATACCTAGAAGTTGAATTGTTTAATAACACTAAGAATGTGGCCTAATTAAGTTTCTACCATGCCAAGTGTCTTCGTAACTTTTAGACATTAAAAATATCAATAACAAAAAAAAGACTATTTTTTTACATTTAAAAAATTTTCACATTTTAATTCTTTTCTTACTGCACCAGCAATCAAGGAAAATAATTTAAATTTTTTCTCGTATCTCTTATAAATATACTAAATGATATTACAAAGAATTTTTTATTCAAATGTTCCTACGTATAAACAATGGCTCTAGAGGGAAAACTTTATTATTTGTCCTGAATTGTGAAATAATCGTTAACAGTTTTGACTATAAAAAAAAGTTTTTGTGGACCAACCAATGAAGATTTATTATAGAGATTACCAGAGTCTTCGGCTTATATTTATTACCGAGTATTTTAAGTGATCTTTGGTTAATTGTGACCCTATCCTGCGAGAATTCCTCAAGAGAGAGCTGAGGGAGATTCAGACACACTATGGTGCCATATATGCTAATTGAAATTCAATACCACTAAATTCTCAAGTAGAATCAATTTTGTCCAATGAAATCGAGTCGGTATTACCAAATCTCTCTCAGCGAAAAGTCTCATTGATATTACAATTTTCAAGATAAAAGGTCGCTTATTGGCATTCCGAATCAGAGAATCATAGAATGGGAAACTTGAAAGGGTTCCCTAACACAGATAACATTGAGTTACTTGATCGTTCTCAGGATATTCTGAGTATCTGTTTTATCCTCTTCAAATTATCCGAAACATTTTAGAGATATCCGTAGAAGCAATGTTATCTTCAATGCAATAACAGTTTTTAATAAAAATCATGTCCCAATTAAAAAATTGCAAATTATTGATAACTGCGTTAAATTTTGGGTCACTTTGACCAAGAACTGCTCATTGTTTTTTGTATACTCTAGTAATCTTACCTACATGTAGGTGCTAGGTAATTCTTCAATATCAAAGAAAATATTTATGTATCGAAGAAATATTGAAAATATGAAGGTAGAAAATACAAACTACAGTTGATCTATCAATTGAAAAAGAAGTAAAAGATAAATATGTAATTTGCATTCAAAAGAAGTAGCCCTGCGTGCAGAATGCATGCTAAGATGCTGATATATGAAAGAAGATGAGGAAGAAGAATAAGAAGAATAAGATGAGATAAAGAATTTTGTGCGTGAAAAGAGCTACTTTTGTCCAACGGTGTTTTCACAGTGTTTTGAAGCCACCACGGCAGCGTAGGTTAAAAATAAAGCCGGAACGAAGAGCTCGTCGCAGTACAGTGTTTACTATAGATATTCAGTAAATATCCCGACTGTCCCGGCACGATGCATCGAATATATTAAAAGTTTTTCATCGGTTTTTTAACCGGGGTATCGAGCCGGAACGAGCCGCAATCTGCATTCAAGTATATACATAAGCCATTGTCCAAATTAGCGTAAATGATGAAGAAAAACGATGAAGAAGCTTATTAAAGAAGCGCTGGTCATTCCGAATTGGTAGTGGTCAATCGATCCACATCTAAGAATAAGAACTGCCCAAACTTATATACGCCTCATTCCAGAATATATTCTCCCTCTATTATCACAAATTGCAGATGCAGATAGAGGTACATATCCCAGAAGTTGCAGATGTAATCTAACTAGTAGTTGCGGATCTTTCTTGGCAATCTCTCAGACTCGTAGCAAATTCGATCATGTCCATTTAATGAAATTGGATCAAGCGGAAGTGAATCTTATTTGAGCTGCACGTGATTCTCCCGGTTGGTCGTCGGAGGCTTTTCTTGTGTCACATGTGACATTGAAACTCACATCGGTTGGGCATACCGAGGTGCCAGATCGGACAATTCCTGTCTCTAGTATACGTGAAATCACTTGGTTCGGGACCGAAATGTTTAGGGTTAAGTCGCGTGTCTCGCCCGAAGCTTTAGCTAGAAAGAAAAGCTCGTCAGTCAGACAGGCAGACGAGCCGAGCCAGCTAGTCGCAAGCGTCTCGTCGGACGCACGAGACTCCCGCGGACTCACTGCAGCCGGGCTCTGCAGGCATCCCCTTCTACTTCTGCCGTTCTACCTCCACCCCTCCCCTTCCTGCGGCGACCACCTACCATGCTTCCTACCCTTGCCACCCCACTGCACCCGCCGTGCATATCCACAAACTCTTTCTCTCTTCTCCTCGCGGGCTGTCGAGTTCTACCCATCCTTATCCGCCAGCCCCCTTCACCTACGGATCCCTGAAGTACGTACACGAGACGTGTGCGGAACGGCAGCGGCCGGGCCAACGCCGCGCCGCACACCTGCCGCCTGCGCCGTACGTGCATGCACGTACGGAAGCACGCACTAACACTGTCTCACTTTTGGGTATATACAAAATTTTATTTTAAATATTTCCTAACTTCTGCATACGATATCAAGTAGTGTATAAACCGACAATTTCAATCTTTTATATCAAATCCAATATTATAGTCATTCACACTCCTTTGTAATGAACAATAACGGTCAATGAAAATCCCCTAAGAACTTGTATACCAATCAATTGCAATGATCAAGGGCAAACCGTAGTAAGGGTACATCTAGAAGCACCCCAGAAAACAAGCGAAACTTGATGACAACCTCTGGTGACGGTGCATGACAATCCTCAGCAATGGTTAATCATAACCCCCAACAACGATCAATGACAACTAGCATTGGTCTATAACAACAACTAGAGACGGTAAATAGCATAAATATCAAGGATCAATAACAACTAGATGCAGTTAATGGCAACCACTGGCAGCAGTCAATAACAATCACTATACCCTCAATCAATCATAAACCTTAGAAGCAGTCAATGACAGCATCAAGAAACGGTTAATGACAAGCCTTAGGAATAATCAATAACAACAAGTAGCAACGACAAATGACAAGTCCTATCAAAGATCGCGAAAAACTAGCAACGGATAATGACAAACACTAGAGGCGGTTAATAAAAACCACTAGAAATTGACAATGACAAACTTTAGGAATGGTTAATAACAACCATTAACGAAGATTAATGACGACCTCTAGGAACGCTCAATAACAACAATTAGTAACGGCAAATTACAACCTCTATCAAGGATAGCGAACAACTAGCAACGAATATCGAAAACTGCTATCAACGATTGATAACAATCAGCAACTCTACAAAAACCTTGAGCTATGGTCAATGACAACCCTATAGCCGCGATCAAAGACAACTCTTTACAATGATTAATAACAATTTCTAGCCAAATTTAATACCAATGACTAGCGACGTGCAAAGACAATCCCTTGAAATGATCAAGAACAAACACTGGCAATTATCAATAGCGAACCTTAGGAACTTTCAATACCAACCACTAGAAGCGGTTAAGGACAACCCTGATAAGTGGTTAATAACAATCCATATAAACGGTCAACAACACGCCCTAATATCAATCAACAATAAACCCAGGAATCTGTCAATGGCAACCCTCATTAAAGGTCAAAAACATCCCCACGCAAAGTTTAATTATAACCCTTTTGCAACAGTCAATCACAACCGCTAGCTTCGTTCAATCACAATCACTAGCGATAATCAATTATAACTCTTACGAAAAGTCAATAACAGTCCTAAGCCCATAGCAGCGGTTGGTATGGGGATGTTAATACGAACAACAGGGCAGTAACTGAGAGGTGTATAGAATGAACTGTTATGCACATTCCGTAGACATAATATCATTAGATGACCTCCAATATTAAAACTGAATTGTACACCAAACGATACCTTATGATGAGGCAACAAACACAGGAAATTTTAAACTTGATGTGACAATTAGTTTCAGAGAAATGGTCAGATTTTCAAAATACGAACTAACTGATCCAACATGACGAAGATGTGAAGAAAATATTTTAATTATCATGGAACCCATTTTATTGGGTCAAGATTACCTACCTCTAAATGGATCGTATCCATGGCATTCATATTGGCTCCGCCACCCCTGAGACTTTTTTGTTGTTATTTTACTTATTGGTTCACTGAGAATATATACATGGAAGTAAATGTCAATTATTACTCGATTTGTATTGCAGTTATATATGTATACGAAAGGTAAGGAATTGTTTGGCGAATTGCCGAAAAAATCCATTCCGGTGGAATGAGAGAAAATGGTAGCATAGAGAGAGCTTGAGGTTCTAGAAGTAGAGTGTAGAGTGTAGCAGAAGAGGATGAGTCCTAAGAGAATCAGAAGATCAGATTCTGAATTCTAAAGCATGAGTGCTTGGGCCAAATAGAGGTATAGAAAAAAAAAGAGATATTCGTTAAGAAATTGGTTCGTTGCGTTGGTAGTGAAGATTTTCTCAAATTTCGTCTGGAAAAAGATAAATTGCCATGTTACATTATAAACCTTGACCCACTTGTGACAATTATGCACCAAAGCATAAAGTAGTAGTATTATAAATATATATATATATATATATAAATTTTTTTTTTTTTTTT
>CAKNWW010343384.1:0-16200 GCA_932074435.1 Andricus kollari
CAAAGGATAATGATCAATTATTCAACTATCATATTGTTCTAATCTACATTTTTATCATTTTTTTCAGAAAAATCAAAGAGTGATTTGAAAAACCCAAGAATAAGAACAACGGAAGAATACAAATATCCTTTAAACCACCAGAGGGAACAGCACAATCTGCTGTTCAAAAATAATAAAAAGGAGTTTACTTGCAAAATTGAATATAGCAATGACGAAACTATGGACATTAAGGAAGAAATGGTCGACATTGAATATAACAATGACGAAACTTTGGTAATTAAGGAAGAAATTATCGAAATTGAATATATTAATGACGAAACATTGGAAATCAAGGAAAAAATTATGGAAGGTATAAATAGACTTTGAATAAACTATTTTAAATAAGATTATACAAAAAAAATCTTGCAATATACATTTTATTAATATTTCTAGATAAAGACTGCAAACTGCCGACCTATGATAATCAAAATATTCAGGAATCAGTACAGGAGTCACAAAAGAAGTACAAATGCGAAAACTGTGGGGCAAGATTTGTGCAGAAAAAAAAATTGAATCAGCATATAAAATTTATATGCAAAGGCATAACACAAGCCTCATGTAAATTCTGCGACAGAAAATTTAAGGCAGAAGCTAGTGTAAAAAAACATATACGGCAAGCTCATCAGAAAACAGACTCAAAAAAGTCGGTGTTGAGTCATACATGCAACATATGTTCTCGTAATTATTGTTCATTAAGTGGTTTAAATCGACATAAATGTTTTAAACACGCAGTAGTGAAGCCACCATTTATTGGCGTTTTCACGTCACATAACTTCACGCCATAATGCGCACCAATCATTACCCCTTTGGAAACTTTTCAGTATTGATTAAAAACAGCTGGTATTATTGGTATCATACGTTGTGTTTATTTGGAATAAAGTAGGTATCAGAGGGTATGGATTTATTACCATTTTTGAGTTTCCATAACTTATGTTACGGCAATGTTTGTGTTATCAGTAAAGAAAACAATTGTATATGTTTTCCGAAGCTAATAAATACATATTTCTGCATTGTAAACCATCTTTTATTTGCATGTTTATATAAAATACGGTAGAGGATCGTTTTAGAAATGAAATATGTAGATTACACGAAATATTAGTATATGTAATATTTATCTGATTTTCTCAGAGGAAATAAAGTGTATAGTTTAAAATTGTAACACCCTACTTTTCAATAAAGGTATAATAATGTGACTTTTTATGTTTAAAACTGAAAAACCTTGAAATGATAAACCGGAAGGTTGATAGAAGGTTTAGTTATAGGATAATGATCGATTATTCTGCCACTGAAAAATTCTAATCTACATTTTGATGTGTTTTTTCAGTGAAGTCAAAGAGTGATTTGAAAAAATCAAGAATAAGATCGACAGGAGGATGTAAGGCATTTCTTTTAGATCGCCAGAAGGAACACAACTAT
Source organism: Andricus kollari (assembly GCA_932074435.1). NCBI lineage: Eukaryota > Metazoa > Arthropoda > Insecta > Hymenoptera > Cynipidae > Andricus > Andricus kollari. The sequence goes on from CAKNWW010343384.1 coordinate 1,456, forward strand.
TCACTGAATAAAAATAGTGGAGAGAACTTTACTTGCGAAATTGAATATAGCAATGACGAAAATTTCGAAATTAAGGAAGAAATTATCGAAACTGAATATAGTAATGACGAAAGTTTGAAAATCAAGGAGGAAATTATCGAAGGTACAACTATACTTGTAATTAAAATATCTTAAATATGTGAGACTATTACATAAAAAATTATAAAATTATTTTTGTCAAATTTTTAGGTCAAGACACGACAGGTGAAAAATATGACTCAACATTGTATATTGTAGATAGAAAAGACACTGATAATGTTGCTGTCAACAAGAAACTGCTGACCCCTAATAAGGAGAAAATTCAGGAATCAGAACAGGAACCACAAAGGAAGTACAAGTGCGAAAAGTGTGCCCGCAGCTATAATTTGAAAAAGTTTTTAACTCACCATCAAAAATACGAATGTGACTTCAGACCGCAGTTCCTGTGTAAATTCTGCGGCAAACTATTTAAACGCGAAAATGATATGAATAACCATTTAAGTCGCGTGCATCACGAGGTAAATTTGAAGACGTTGGCATTGTCGTATAAATGCGACAAATGTTCCCGAAGTTACAATTGGTTAAGCGGTTTATGTCGACATAAACGTTTATACCACGCAATAGTCAAAGCACAATTTATTTGCGATTTTTGTGGACATAAATCCAATAGAAAAAGTTGCTTGGAAAAACACATTACTTTATTGCACTCAGAGACATCAAAACTAAGGCATAATTGTAATACATGTTCTCGAAGTTACACTACGCTGGGAGATTTGAACCGACATAAACGTTCAACTCGACATAAACGTTTAGTACACGCAACGGCTAAACCACAATTTTTTTGCGATTTTTGCGAACATAAATCGATTAGGAAAAGTCACTTGGAAACGCACATTATTTCACGGCACTCACAGACATCGAATACAAGGCACAATTGTAACAAATGTTCACGAAGTTACACTTGGTTAAGTGCTTTAAATCGACATAAGCGTTCAGAACACGGAGCAGAAAAACTGAAGTTTTTATGCGATTTGTGCGGATATAAAACAAATCGAAAATGTAGCTTGTCAAAGCACATTACGTCGCGCCATCGAAAATAATAGTCACGTGCACCAATCATTAATCATTAGGAAATTTCTAATATTGGTTAAAAGGACTTTCATTATTGGTATTATACGTTGTATGTATCTAGAAAAAAATAGGTATCAGAAGGTATGGATTGATTACTTTTTTTAGTATTTTCAGTATTTTGTTCCTTTGTAAAACTTTTGCAAACTGATATTGTTTCCATAACTAATGTTAGACAATGTTTGTGTCATTTGTAAAGAAAATAATTATATGTTTGTTCCGGAGATAATAATTAAAAAATTCTAGATTTTTAACAGTCCTTCATTTGAATTTATACAAAATATGTATAGTGCATGATCGTTTTAGAAACGTAATAGATTATCCGAAATGTAAGTATATCAAATATTTAACTCATTTTATTAGAAAGAATGATATGTATGACCTAGAACTGTAACACCCTAAGCTTGAATAAAGATGTAACAATTTCCCTTTTTGTTTGAAAAATTCGAAAACCTTGGAAACATAAACCAGAAGAAATGAAAGAGTGTTTGGAAAAAATTAAGAATAAGAAAAATGGAAGTATATAAGGAATCTCTTTTAGATCGCCAGAGGGAACACAACAATGTTCATGTTTGAGTATCCATAACTTATGTTAGGGCAATGTTTGTGTTAACAGCAAAGAAAACGATTATATATTTTTCCGAATTTAATAAATACATATTTCTGCATTGCAAACAATCTTTTATTTGCATGTTTATATGAAATACGGTGCAGGATCGTTTTAGAAATGAAATATGTAGCTTACCCGAAATATTATTATATGTAATATTTATTTGATTTTCTCATAGGAAATAAAGTGTATGGTCTAAAATTGTAACACTCTCATTTTAAAAAAAGGTATAATAATGTGCCTTTTTGTTTAAAAAATTTAAAAACCTTGGAAACATAAACCGGAAGGTTTATCGAAGGTTTAGTTATAGGATAATGATCAATTATTCTGATTTTTGGGAAGTTCTACTAGGCTAGACAATTTATACCGACACATACGTTTGCACTATGCAATAGTGAAACCATAATTTATTTGCAAATTTTTGCGTATATAAAGGGAATCAGAAAAAAAATTATCAAAACACATAGCTACAGGTAACTTATAGATATCGAAAACAAGGCATAATTGCAACAATTTTTCACGAAGTTACATTTGACCAAATGGTTTCATTCGCGTATGGGTTCTTAATTGAATCTATACCCGCTACAGGATAAGGATTAAAATAATAGAAAATTTCAAATTGTAACTTTCACCGTATAATTTTTTAGATCAACAGAATTACGGGAGTGAGTCGAAAAAATCTACAGAAAGACCAGAGGGTGCATCATATTCTTGCACAACTACTCACATTTCTTCTGAAGATAATTCTGGTGCCAAGACTTTATTCGAATACGATATTGACAAACCATTAGAAATAAAGGATGAAATCATCAATGGTATAACTAGATTTGTAATCAAAATAAATTACTTGAGACTATGAATATATGAGCCAAAATTGTTTGCAGTAGATATTCGAGCAGATGATACTTTGGCTGTGAAGAGCAAATTGCGGAGCCAAAAGACACATTACTTCTTGTCACTTACGCGGGGAAAAATAGTTGTTTAAAATTTAAGTGACTGTTTATAAATCCCGGATATAGAGTTTGATGAGACTGGTCTGATAAAACCCCAGTGACTTTTCATTAAATAGTGTTCACTTTCCTTCGACTATTTGATAAATAGGGATGTCAACTTCATGCATTTGAGAATGCTGAACGATTTTGTTTAATTGATTTATGTTAAGAAATCTTTTTGTCATCAGTAAAGAAAATAATTATATATTTGTTTCAAAGCTAATAAATTAACATTTCTGCTTAATAAACCTTCTTTTATTCAAAATGAGTCCATACTTAGTAATGACAGATAACATTTTTGAAGTGATATTGGGTATTGGGTACAATCATAGGCCACGTAGAGAATTTCTCTAGTTTAAAAATTTTTTAAAAAACACTATAAGCATCGAACGAAATTTTAAAATACACAGATTTATAATCAGTTTCATAAAGATTTAAATTACCATAGTAAGTTCAGCCTTAAAAGTAGGAAATAATTTATATTTAAGGAAATTACCAATAATGTCAAAAAACACCATCATTAGCCATAAAGACATAGTTATTAGCATCGGCCAATGATTGTATAATTGGCCACTGAAATGCGGCGAAATACAACCATTGGCCACATTAGTTTATAAATTATTGATTTTGGAATCACAGTGATTAGCCACTAAATCGTATAATCATTGTGACAAAGTGGCAAGCAATTATATAAATAGTTTACAAATTTGTTTAACAATTTTAGCAGTTTTAACAGTTTTAATGACCTAATGTAATTAAAATCCAAAAAGTTTCATTCAAATCTATCGTAACTATTTAAAAATACTAATTTTCAACACGTGGACACTGCTGATCTTAACAGCTTTTCGCTCAAATTCCTTACTCATTCAGCATCACTGGTTGTACTTAACTCTGGCATTTAAACGCAACACACTGCACTAACCTAGCTTGTCAAATACTTTGCGGAATTGTTTCATTGTTTGGGCTTCATGCTGCACTATTTATTAGTAATTTTATTTGTGAGTATTCTTTCATATAAGCATATTTAAATGAGGTGGCCAATCATTGGGGGTGGCCAACGATTGTACCGTTTCCCCTATTTTTGGCATTCTATTAATCTCAATGTTTCAATCTCTCATAATGTACATAATGTCTATATCATATACAATCTGCAAGGACTGATCATTATTATTTTAAATCCGGGTTTACTGCTGAATAAGGATTACGATAATGGAAAATTACTAATTGTACATTTCATTTTATAATTTTCTAGATCAAGAGAGTGTGAAGAGTGAATCGAAGAAATTAACAGTAAGACCGGATGTTGGGCCATATTCTTTTACTCAAATTTGTTTTGAAAATAATCCTTATGCCAAGACTTCAACCAAAATTGAATACGTCAGTGAGGAATCTTTGGATATCAAGGAGGAAATTATCGAAGGTATGTGAATAGACTTCTAATCAAAATATCGTAACTAAAACTATAAAATAATAAATTGTAAATTATGTTTAGTTCAATGTTTAGACCAGGAAACTTCCTGGAAGGCAGTTCCAGGCACTTCATATGCAAGAAAAGCTAATATTTTTGATGTTAACAAAAAAATGCTGACCAGCAAGATGGGGCAAATCCAGAAATCATACCAGCAACCTGAAAAGAAGTACAAATGCGGAAAGTGTGCCCACAGCTATGTATCGAAAGCAAATTTGTATCGTCATACAACATTCGAATGCAACGTCGAGCCACGGTTCAGTTGTAAATTCTGCGGCAGAAGATTTACACAGAAAACTAGCTTGAAGTCCCATGTAGATCACTTGCATCAGAAAACAAGTACAAATACGTCGTTATTAAATCATAAATGCGATCAGTGTCCTCGAAGTTATTCCTGGTTAGTTTCTTTAAATCGACATAAACGTTTAGAACATTCAGCAGTCAAACCACAATTTATTTGCGATTTTTGTGGATATACATCAAATCAAAAAGGAAACTTGTCCAGTCATATGATTTCCTGCCATCTGAAATAACAATAACTACATGAAAAATTAAACGTAAGGAAATTTGTAACATTGTTTGAAAAAACTCTTGTTTGTATAATACTCCATATTACTTTTGGGGAAGGTTTCCAAAAATTAAATTTACTCTCCTTCGATATCGACTTAGATTACTTTTTGTAAATAGAGAATTCATTATTATACGTTTCGCTAATTTGGGAAAATTAGATAAGAGATGGTTAAAAGGGTTAAATGATTAACATTTTTCTTCCCAATTACTAGCAATTGTTGATGCTAAATCATAAGTGAATGTATTTTATTCTGAGTTAATAAAATAATCATTTATCTGCAATTTAGATACTTTTTTTAAACTTAATAATAATTTCATGTTAACTGCATGACGGCTTTTGTGATTGTTCATTTTCTTAATCCTGTAATAAGTAGCGCAGGAGTACATCTAGAAATAAAATTACAAAAAACCGTGCTAAGTGTACATGAGATAAGTGTGCTTTAAACTTATATATTCATGACGTTATTTTAATCTTAATACCTCAATCTTTTATAATGCAAATTCTTTCCAAATAAAATATAGTCTGCCATTCGTTATTATTGTAATGTTTTTTGTATGGTTTATTTTTTAAATATATATCTGATACAGGACAGTGATTTAAATCATCAAAAATTACAAATTATTATAACTTTCAACTTATAATTTTCTAGATGAAGATTGGAAATAAAGGATGAAATCATCGATGGTACAACTAGATTTGTAATCCAAAAGAACTAAAACTAGATGTCCGCGAAACTATAAAGTAAAAGGTTCTTCAATTTATCACAAAAAATACGAATTGCGACGTCATGCCGTAGTTCAATTGTAATTTCTACGACCAAAGGTTTCACACATTACTTGTCGCCATATGAAGTAATTTAGTACGCCAAACTTACATTCCGAGGAAATTATTTGTCATACTAGTTGATATCTTAAGGCATCCAAGTTAAAATGAAGATATAGTAATATAAGTTTTAGTTTGAGAAATGTAAAATCTTGGAAACATAAGCGGGAAGGTTTATATAAGGTTTGATCGTTGTGTAATGTTCAATTTTTTAACTATTGCAAAATTTCTCATTTACGCTTTATATTTTTTTCCAGAGAAATCAAAGAGTGAAAATTTCGGAAACAAAAATTGATATCTATTTAGCAAGTGTTTTTGGTCCAGCATTAATTGATGAATGTAAATAATAATTATTTCACTCAAGAAATAAACGAATTTCTATTTAGATGCTGTTTTTTATTTTTAAATTGATTCAGTATTTACGACATGCTCCTTTCCTGATCCCTGCCTTCTTTAGTGAAAAAAATAAGACACCGTTTTTTTAAATTAAGATTGAAACGAAATCCTCTTCTTATGTAAATTTGGTAAAAAAATGTTTTGAATTTTATAAATTTATTTAGAATTGCATTTAAATAGTTTGGATTGTTTTTTTTCCTAATTGGAAAATTTAATAATCTGAATAGATTGGTTTTAGAATCACCCACAAAATAAGACACAGTTTTTTCAGGCATACATTGAATGGAAATTTTGTAGACGTCGTAGTCCAGTTTCCGAAAGCGATTTGAGTTTATTTGATACGTTATTTGATATGTATGATTTACTATTTGCTACAAAAGATAATTGCATTTTCGACCAAAATTGTGCACTAACGAATGTATTCTATTCTGCGTTCATAAAATAATGCTTTGTACTAATTTAATAATTACTTCACGATGCTTTTGTGGTTGTCTATCTTCTTAGTCATCTAAATAGTGCAGGGGTATATCTAGGCATAAAATCATTGTTATTATTTGACTAGATTTAAAGGCGCACATGGACAATTCGATACAGTCAAGTTTCATGTTTCTTTTTTTGCCTCTTAGCGGTGACGGTTATTTTAACTTTGAAATCTTACAAAATACTCTGACTAAAATTTTAGATTATCTGTTCTAAAATTTTTTCAAATCTGTTGAACATTTTCAAAAATACTCTGAACAGTCCATTTCTTTAAAATACTTAGAAATACTTCCAGATTATCAAAATTAATTGAAAATTTGTTAAAATTATTATAAGTAGCCTAAAATATTTAAAAATTCTTTTAAATTCCTGTGAATACTTTTGAGTATTTAAAATTCTTTGATATATTGTGCAATTTCTGAATCCTTGTGAACAAACAGATAAACTACAGAGAAGTTTCTGTACGAAAAATACTCAGATGTCCAAAAAGTCCAGTCCAAATTTTATATTAGACTCAACTATCATGAAAGAAATGCCTGTCATCTTTTTTAAGAGGATTTTAAATAACGAATTGTTGTATGCATGTAAAATACGTTTAGAATACCACGTGTACATTCGACGCAAAATTTCACTGGGTTTCCGAACCTTGTTGAAAGAGGTTTCCAGCATTTCTTCTACAGATGTTCGTGCTAATTTAAAATTTGGACAGTACTTTCCGAATAAATCAATATTTAAGTATGAGAGATACAAAATTTTAAAGTGATATTATTTTAGCACTCTTTTAATCGAAATGTTTCAGCTTAGAGCTGGATGAGGATTACTATAATCGAAAATTACTTATTGTAAATTTTATCTTATAATTTTGTAGATCAACAGAATGCTAAGAGTGATTCGAAAAAATTAACAGCGTTATCAGATATTGGGCCATATTCTTGTGCTAAAATTTGGTTTGAAAATAATTCTTATCCCAAAACTTTAAGTAGAATTGAATACGACAATGACGAATGTTTGGATATCAAGGAAGAAATTATAGAAGGTATATGAATAGTCTAGTAACCAAAATATCTTAACTAAACCTATAAAATAATAAATTGTAAATTATGTTTTGTACAATTTTTAGATCAGGAAACTTCCTCGAAGGAAGTTGCAGGCGCAAAACATGATAAATAAGGGAAATTTCTAATATTGGTTGAAAAAACTCTTGCTTGTATAGTACTCAATTTTACTTTTTGCGAAGGTATCGAAAAATTAAATTTACTTTCCTTCGATATCAACTCAGATTACTTTTTGGAAAAAAGAGATTTAAATTAACTTAAAAGAGAAAATGAACTGTATGGTCTAACATTGTAACATCATAAATGTAAATAAAAATAGAATAACGTCAGTTTTAAATGTGAAAAACTGGAAAGTCTTTCTGAACATACACCAGAAAATTCAGATACAATTTAATGATAAGATAATGATCATTTTTCTATTATTGAAATATTCTTATTCACATTTCTGTGATTTTTTCAGGGATATTAAACAGTGATTGGAAAAAAACAAGAATAAGATCAAGAGGGGAATATCTTCGAAGCCACCAGAGGGAACACAACTATGTACTTCTTAGAAGTAATGAAAAGGATTTTACTTGTGAAATTGAATATAGTAGTGATGAAACTTTGGAAATTAAGGATGAAATTATCGAAATTGAATATAACAATTATGAAACTCTGGAAATTAAGGAAGAAACTATCGAAGGTATGATTAGATTCAAAATCAAAATTCCCAAATAAAACTATAAAATAAAAAATTGCAAAATACATTTCGTTACATTTTCAGATCAAGAGACTACATATCAGAAACCTAATAAAAAATATGATTCGAAATTTTGTTCTGTATATATAAGAGAAACTGATAGTCTGGCAGCCAACAGCAAACTGCGGACCCACGAAAAGCAGAAAATTCAGGCATCCGTTCAGTTTCCTGATAATAATAACAAATGTGAAAAGTGTTCCCGCAGCTATAAATATAAAAAGAATTTGAATCACCATCTCAAATTCGAATGCGGTGTCATGCGACAGTTTAGATGTAAATTTTGCGACAAACGATTTAAACAGAATAGTCACGTGAAGAAACATGTAGGTCAGGTGCATGAGAAGACAAACTTAAAAACGTCGGAATTGAAGCATAAGTGCGAAAAATGTTGTAAAAGTTACGCTTGGTTAGCTTCTTTACATCGGCATAATCGTTCAGAACATGCAACGATCAAGCCATTAACATGCGATTTTTGCGGGTATGAAGCGAATATTAAACAAAACTTGTTAAGGCACATTACTTGTCGCCATCCGAAAGAATAATGCCGTACACGAAACATTACTCTTTAGGAAATTTGTTCAAATACTTAGAAAAACTAAATTTATTCTCCTTCGATTTGAACTGAAATTACTTTTTTTACGTAAAGAATTTGTTATTATAAGTTTCCGTCTAATTTACTAGGAAGTGTTATAGCTGAATCACAAACGAATGTATTATTTTCTGAGTTAATAAAATGAATATATCATTCATCATTTACTGTATGACGATTTTACGATTTTTCCATTTTTTTAATCCTGCAATGAGTAATGCAGAGGCACATTTTTTAGATCAACAGAATTCCGAGGAGTCATATAAATCCAGAAAAAGACCAGATAATACATCATATTATTGTATGTTACAACTATTCACGTTTGTTCGGAAGATAATTCTGGTGCCAAGACTTTATGTGAATACGATATTGACGAAACATTGTAAATAAAGGATGAAATCATCCATCGTATGACTAGATTTGTAATAAAAATATCCTAACTGAAATTATAAAATAATGAAAAGTACACAGAGAAAACTATTTGTTAGAAATGTAAGTGACTCTCTATGAATATCGGATATAGAATACTCTTTGTTGAAAAACGAATCGCCGAGGCATTTTTAAGGGCATAAGTATAATCTCGAGGAATAGAGTATATATTGAAGTATCATTTTTTGGCGAACCCCCAAAATCGATACTTTTGCCTTTGTCCACAAAAATTTGAAGATCTCCTAAACTAGGATCGGCAAAGTAGGCCCTGTCCATTTGGAGCGTAACATATAATTGTTCCAGAGATAATAAATTGGTCGAGTATTGAGCTCCGGCCAATTTTGCGGTCTTTAAAGTTTCTAGTACGGCAAGTTTTTGTGTCAATAAGGAACCTTCTGTTCCAATAATATTTTTTGCTACTTTGGAAAAATAGTACAATATTTTACTATTTTATCATAAAATGAGGAATATTAAGTTATAAATACTCACAAAGTGTCATATAATCAAAAACAGTACACACTAAAAGCACACTAAAGAATTGCTCATCACTTCAATACTCCTATAATAATACACTTTATCAATAATTTGCGAATTGTCTAGCAGATGGCAGTACTTCAGATTCGAAACACGAATCCTCACGATCACTTTTCTGTGACCAATGTCATTTTTAGATGGCAGTTGCTCCCAGTGGGTCCCTGCGGTGGCTGTTTAACTTTTTTTTCTAATTATATATATTGTTTGTAGTGGTGCATGATCCTTTTGTAACTAGCATGTATTCCCAAAATGCAAGTACACTCGGAGCCCGATTTCAGCAAATCTGATTTGTGTTTTCCGACAATTGAAGCCGCGCCACGGTTTCGGTTGCAAGGAGTGCAGGGAATGTGCCGTAGCCACTCATGCGTGACTAAAAAGTAGAATGCCGGATAAAAATATTTGGTCTTGATTTTGTCTTGGGTAAAGACTAATCCAAGACAATGTCATTGAGAACAAGGCCTCCGAGGGTCATGACTGACCCGTTTTAAATTTGATAGAATGTTTATATTACTTAACTTCATGGTCTTTATTTTGTATATATTAATAAGTTTGTTTATCTGCAATAATTATGTTCTTTGGATGGTAAATCTAAAAATGTCAATTTTTTATATTTCCAACGGTTTACTAGATACTGTAGTTTTATCACTTGTACAATTTTAATCGTTAGCAATTATCAACTGTTTGGTACCAAACAGTCGGAGTCGGAGTATGATGTACAATGAAATTTACAAAGGAGAACTTTTGTAGTTTTAACCCTGGCAAATATTAAAGCAATAAATTGTTAATATAATTTTCTTTAACAGAAATATAGTTTATTTATCAAGACTTACATTTCTTGTCCTAAGATAAGTCTACCTAGTCTTGTCTTGGCACAGCTACAGCTATAAATGCAAGAGAAGTCTGTATACCACCAATGTCTAGCTGGTGAGACGGAACCAGACATCATGGTCTTCAAGACACATTAAAGACACTCGAGACAAAATCATACCAAATATTTTTACCCGAGATAGCGTAAAAGCGCAATATCCTAACGGTCTAGCCGGTTAAGTGCGTCACGTTACGCCACATTGCGTCAGATCACTCTCAGTATTCACACGGCCCTGATGTTTACGTACGGAGAACCCTCATATGAGTCGAAGGTCAGAACCAAAGCCGTACTCAAATCGGAGTCCGAGTGTATATATGAAACTTTTGTGTGCACTTAGAAGAGAAAATGAAGTGCCTGGCCTGGAATTTAAACGCCATCGGTTTAAAGGTTTAAATGTAGATATAAGAATGTCATTGCTTATTTGAAAAACTGTAAAATCTTGGAAACATAAACTGGTAAGTTATATTATACTATAATTTAAATTTTTTGATTTTTTCAGAAAAATATATTTTAACCCACCAGAGAGAACAGCAAAATCTGCTGTTTAAGAATACTGGAAAGGACTTCACTTGCGAAATTGAATATAGCAATGACGAAACTTTGGAAATTAAGGAAGAAATTATCGAAATTGTACATAGTAATTACGAAACATTGGAAACCAAGGCAGAAACTATTGAAGGTATAACCAGATTTGTAATCAAAAGATCCTAAATAAAGCTGTCAAATAACGAATTGCAAAATACATTTTGTCAAATTTTTAGGTCGAGACACTACAGGTGAAAAACATAATGAAAAATATCAGTCAAAATTCTGCACCGTAGATATAAAAAAAACTGATAATTTTGCTGTTAAGAAACTGCTTACCCGTAAGAAGCAGAAAATTCAGGACTCGCAAAGGGACCCGGAAAACAAATGTGAAAAGTGTTCTCGGACTTATAAACATAAAAGAAATTTGATTGCTCATCAAAAATTCGAATGCGGTATACAATTGTTTTGCGATTTTTGTGGATTAAACACGCATCTGAAACATACCTTGTCAAGACACATTTCATCACGTCACTTGCAGGCACCGAAAGCAAAGCATAATTGCAACAAATGCTCTCGAAGTTACACCAGGCTATCAGATTTAAATCGACACAAAAAGTTAGGACATACAACAGTCAAATCACAATTTACTTGCGATGTGTGTGGATATAAATCGAATAAGAAATCTTATTTGGTAAAACACATGACATCACGTCACACACCAAAGTCGAAAATAAGGCATAATTGCTATAAATGTTCTCGAAGTTACACTACTCGGAGAGGTTTGACCCGACACAAACGTTTAAGCCACGCAAAAGTCAAACCACAATTTACTTGCGATTGTTGCGGATATAAATCGAATCAGAAAGGAAACTTGTTAAAACACATTACTGTACTTCACTTACGGACGTCGAAACAAAGGCATAATTGCGACAAATGTTCACGAAGTTACACTCAGTTAAGTACTTTAACTCGACATAAACGATTAGACCACGCAGCAGTCAAACCGCAGTTTATTTGTGATTATTGCGGACATCCAGCAAAACAGAAAATACACTTGTTAAAACACATTGTTTCACGCCATCTTAAATAATAATAAAGTACACGAAACTATATCCTTTAGGAAATTTCTAATATTGATTGATAAACTCTTTTTTGTTTTCCTTCGATATCGACATAAATTACTTTTGTTAAACGTAGAATTTGTTATTATACGTTGTGTTTACTTGCGAAACCATGAGATGGTGAAGGTATTGATTGAACAATATTTTTACTGTTTTAGGTTTCTTTTTAAAAATTTCGTGAAGAACAATATATAACTGTAAACACTTATGAACTTATTTATTTTTTAGGCCCAGGTCGATTACTTTTGGTTGAAAAACGAGTAGTCGGTGCACTTCTGAAGTTAGACCTTCAAATACCTGTTTTTCGCAAAAAACGCATTTTTAAATTTTTTGGGGGCCGTAAGCGCACGTGTTAAATTTTGTGTTTAAAAAGAAATTTTACCCACTTTCGGCCACTCTCAAGAAAATGGTATATTTTCAACAGATAGCGTATAGTTTGAAGTCTGATTTCCCAGCGAACCTCAAAAATCGATGCTTTTGACCTTTGTTTACAAAACTACGAATGTCTCCTAGACAAAGATCGAGAAGAACGTCACATGTATTTGTTCCAGAGATAATAAATTAATATTTCTGCTTTATAAACAGTCTTTTACTTTCAGACTTAGACAATATAGTGCATATATTTGGTATATATAGTAATCGGAAGGTTTATATACGGTTTTGTTTTAGGATAATGATAAATTATTTTACTACTGAAATATTCTAACTTACAGTTTTTATGATTTTTTCAGAGAAACCAAAGAGTAATTGGAACAAGAAAGGAATAAGACCAACAGGGGAATCTATTTTAAAACACCATGGGGAACACAAGTATCTACTATTTGAAAATAATGGAAAGGACTTTATTTGCAATGATGAAGCTTTGGAAATTAAGGAAGAAGTGATCGAAATTGAATATATTAATGACAAAACTTTGAAAATCAAGGAAGAAACTATCGAAGGTATGACCAAATTTTTAGTGGAAATATTCTAAATAAGACTGTGAACTGACAAAATGGAAAATATATTTTGCTAAATATCCAGATGAAGACACTACAGTGAAAAACTTAATAAAAAGTATGATTCAAAATTTGTTATCCCAGATATAAAAGAAACTGATTGTCTTGGTTGAATGCTTTAATTCGACATAAAAATTTAGAACACGCAGAAGACAAACTGTTGCAACAGAAGAAGTTATACTAGACTAGACAATCTATACCGACACAAACGTTTACATCATTAAGAAGTCAAACCATAATTTTCTTGCCATTTGTGCGAATATCAAGAGAATCAGAAAGCAGACTTCTCAAAACGCGTTGCTGCAGGTTACTTATAGACATCGAAAACAAGGCATGATTGCAAACAAAGTTTGCGATTTTTCTTTGCATCGCATTGAATGTTTGAATCTTAAACTAATTTTTTGAGAAAATCACTACATAATACTCAATTGTACTTGCTGAAGGTTCCGAACCGTAAATTTACTCCTCTTCGATATCGGCATAACATACTATTCTTAAATATAGACTTTGTTATTAGGCGTTGTGTTTTTTTTCAAATTAATTAGGTATTAGGAGGTATGGATTGATTACCATTTTTAGTATTTTTATTATGTCATGTTACTTTTGAAAAAGTTTGTGAACTGATTTTGTTTCCATGATTTATGTGTGCTCATTTTATGAGCATTTTGCTTCCTCAAAAGTATCAAATAAATCTGCTTCCTCATAGAGGGAAGCTTTCCCTACCAAAGAAAAAAATGCATACTTTCAATATTTTTCAGCTTATGTTTCTGTCATTCCGAAAATTTTATTTTCAGAAAATCAGAGGGCATATACAATCTGCTATGACTGATTATTATTTTGAATCCGTGTTTACTGTTGAATAAGGATTAAAATAATCGAAAATTACTAATTGTAAATTTCATCTTATAATTTTCTAGATCAACAGCCTGCCAAGAGTGAATCGAAGAAATTACCAGAAAGACCAGATGTTGGGCCATATTCTTATACTTACGTTTGTTGTGAAAATAATTCGTATGCCATGACTTCAACTTTTGATATCAAGAAAGAAATTATAGAAGGTATATATGAATAGACATTTAATCAAAATATCTTAACTGAAACTATTAAATAATAAATATCTAGTAAATTTTGTTCACAATAAATCAAGGATTGCACAGTATTCCAGCGATTTTGACATTATCGAGAGTATATCCGAAAAATTCTTAAAGCACTCGAAATTTTCAAAGCTTAAAGTTGAAATGCGACGCAATTTGACACGAAATCCCAAAACGTGACAATGCTTTGTCCCTTTAAAAAATGAGTCTCGCATCAGTGTTTCAACGAGTCGGTCGCGTATCTCAAATTGTGAAAGAAACCAAATGTAAAATTCTAAAGTTTGACTAGTTTTCCTTTAAAT
>CAKNWW010343420.1:627-12039 GCA_932074435.1 Andricus kollari
ACCTTCACAAAAAATTTTCTCATTCTCTTAAAAATGAACTTTGAAAACCGACACTTGGTGTTTTTGAAGCTAAAGGATCACCCTATTGTTTTCTATGAGAGAAATTCATTTTGGATTAGAATTGTATTTTTGAACAAGTAGTTTCTGAAACCTGATCCGCATTTGGTCCCCTTGCCCTTGGTGACTATTTTTAGTTGGAATATTTTATGGCTATTTTAGTTGTTGACAGCCTAGATGGTTTTGGTAAAATCCGCCAAGGGTGATTTTTTAAAGGGTTTTTTGATAATTATTATTATCACTTTCGGGTCTGGTGTGATTATTTTATATGAGGACATTTTTTGACCCTGGTTTGCGAAGGCCGCACACATAATTAAGTTGTAAATAACATTTTTATTCGTTTGTTTAATATCTATATATTATTAATTAGGGTTAGGTGTTAGGGTTATGGGTTGCTTTCCGAAAAATAATTTTGTTATTCCTAGTTTGATGAGAAATAGCTCAGACCTACGATAAACGTTTGCTTGTACTTTTTCCCTGAGTTTTTTTCTGTGGGTAGTATTTTAGTGTTAGTGTTGATTTTGTAAAATCATTTTTTGTAGTTTCAGTTTCTGATAATAGCCTAAAATTCTGCTAAGCTCACATTTAAGCTAACGTCATAATTTATTAAAAGAACAGTTTTCGAAAGATAGAAGTGTTGTTTTTTAAAAGTTTGGTTTAAAAGTTTTGGAGAGGCAAATAGTTGAATTTAAACTAAAAGATATATGTTTTTAACATTAAATAGATGTGTTAAATTTTTAGTTTAAAAAAGTACTGTTAACAACAGAACGAATTTCCAACCAGGTGAATTGAACGAAAAAAGACGAATTGTTAACGAAAGACTTGAATTGTCAACCAAGAAGATAAATTTTTTACCCGAAAAGACCAATTTTTAACAAAATACATAATTTTTTACCCAAATAGTTGAATTTTCAACTAAAAAGATAAATTTTAAATTAAAAATATCAAATTTCATCAAAAAATGAAAAAGAAGAATTTTGAATTAAAAAAATTAATTCTAAAAAAAAATATTATGTAAAAATTATGATACCAGTTTCGAAACATTCAGGATTATACTTTTTATATGATCATGATATGGACGGGCATAAATTCTGACCTAATTAGCACAAAGATTAGGATATAATGCAGATGATACATATTATATCCTATATAGTCGCTATCACGTAGATTATATGCGTCAAGCTTGTCCTTCTCAGATATTTACAGAAAATGTAATTACTAAATTTATTAAGACTAACATCACAATTTATATAATATTTTATATTTAAGCAAAATCCATAATTTACATGGAAAATTTATACAGTGTCTACTATAGCAGCCCATTTGAAGCTTAAAAAAATGTAATATAAATTGTACCAAACCAGGGTTTTGAAAAGATATGAATAATTTTAAAACATTTCTAATCGTTTTAAAAGATTTATGATTTAAACAGCAAATTTTGGATATAAAATTATGATTGCAGAATTTAAACAGGGATTTTTTTTTTATTTCCTCTTTCTAAAACAAAATTCCCTATTACAAGTCAGAATTATATCCTTTTACAAAATTTTGTAGTTCTATTCAGAAATATAATAATCCTTTATAAAACTTCTTTTTTTCTAAAATTTAGGCAAGAGAAGTCTACAATTCGGAAAAGTTTGTATTTGAAAAAAAAAAGAATTTTTACACTCAAACAGCTATTGATTTGGTACAAGAAATTTTTAAAATTTCGGCTTTATAATAGATTTTCAATTGCCGAAGCCTAGTTACCAGCAAGATATATCATACAGTGAACTTACTTCGCTGTAAATGGTGAAATTTTCTAGCCTCCTTTAAAGCAAAATTGTCAGTTATAGCTTCCACGTTGGCTTTTCTGGCAAGTTGAGTTTCCACAGTCAGAGCACCCAGACTGAACAGCACGTCGTGAGACACCCTGACCCGCAGGAAATTTTCCTTCAAAACGAACAGTTTCATCTTGGATCACATGGTCTAGGATAACGTGGTACACTTCTCGTTTAAATTTTTCATCAAATGCTAATTTCCGTCTTCAAATTCTTTCTCGTGGACTTTGTCTACCATTTTCTTCCGCTGGCAACTTCTCTTGGTTTCCGTTTGAAGCGATTCTTGCCATCCAATGTTTCTTGCCAGCCTGACAGCTTCGTTCAAATTTTTCCCTCACCTTCCATTACATGTGAATCCAGGCTGGTTGAATGCAGAGAGTAGACTTTTTTCTTTTTTCGTATTTCCCATCTCTGTGGACTGGTTGTTATATTCCTGCCCTTGATAATCTGCCGAAGGAATTTTGAATGTCTTCAGTTTTGGAATTTTAAACTGGACAGTGGCTTCTCTGTTTTTTGAGTACAGTCAGCTAAGTCCAAGAGACGCTTTTCAGCTTTATAGTTTCCTACATCTTCATTGGTGACATTTATATTGCAAATCAAAAATACAGTTTGTTCAACATGAGAAAAATCTGGAGTTGCATCCACAATCAGTGAATGATGCTTTGCTTTCTCGCGTTCCTGAAGAATTCTGAAATTTTCGCTGATAAGTAATTGCACCTGTAATCTTTTCCCGATTTCTTGAAAGTGGCGAACATTTTGTAGATGGTCATTGAGAAGCGGGTCAGATTTTTCTAAAAGTTCAACTATCCCAAGGAAGTTACCCTTGGAAGGGTCTTTAATTCAGTTCTTAATTTCCTCTATTCTGATTTTTATTACATATAACAATTTTTATGTAAGCCATATTATATTCAGGGCTTTTGTCGTGTACCTTATTTCACTTTCGTGAAGCGGAATAGCTTTCAGGTGATACCAAAGCTGATTTTTGAGCTTGTGAAAATTTGCTGTGAATTCTGCACGGTGAATGATGCTCTGATCCACATTAACCAGTCTCTAAGCACACTCTCACCGTTCCCTAGCTTCATAAAAATAGGGGTCTGTAGCTCACCACCTATACAATCTTTTGGAAAACACTCAGGCAAACTTTAATCTGACTTTTTTAAGTTAATGTTAATGTTATAAGTGGGTGATACTATATCAAAATATGATTCAATAATCGGGAGAAAAGAAGGAGAGAGTCGAATAGGCGAAGGTGCAGTTGAATTATTACTGGCATCATCCTAGGAAGCTGATTCTAAGAGAGTAAGCATGAAAGAGTGAACAGTCTTCATGTGGTACCAAAGGACTTGATTTGAAAGAAAGGAAGTTGATATGTTTAAACTTTTCAAAAGAAATATTTTACATGTGGATCAATCCTTTCATTAAAGAATAATTAAGTTTCGGGCTCGGCCTCGATGACCTTCACGGTAAATCAGGGTTCTCCGAACCGTTCTTCTTTTTGCTTGTGGTTTTATATAGTGTCGAAACGTGAACAACCGTGAATGGTATATCGGCTTCTAGTAAATTCGTGCCCCAGTGTAATCGTGTTTAGAGAAAATTTATTACTTTTATTCAAATTAGAAATGTAGGAATTAGTTTTCAAAGATTTTCTTCAGCATTCAAATCTTTTCAATCAGAATTAAATTACATATATTTTGGGTTTTATTTTTTGTCTGAATTGAATTCAGGAGAAAGGACTTATTTTTAATTCAACCATTTCGACTAATATTTGTATTGAGTTGAAGCAGGAATTTTCAACACTTTTCATTAAATTGGAAGGGAGGAAATTTTGATATTTAACTTGTTTCTGAATTGGAAGAGGGTCTTTCCAATTTTTCTCGAGATAACAGCTGCAGGTACAAAGAAACTGAAACGTTCATGTGTTAAATTTCATGTTGTTTTATATTTATTTATATAACAAATACTTAAAAACTCGCGATACAAATAGATTTAATGGGAATAAAATAGATTGTAGTATACCAACAAAAAAGAGTTCAAAGTTCAAAGTGTCTGAAGCTTGAGTTGCAGCAAAAGTTGAAAGAAGTACACCATCTTGCACATCTAGCCCTGGCCCAGGACTAAGCGAGGATGTCTACCAGATGACGATGACCCGTCAGGTCCGGGCCCAAGCTGAGCGGTTTTCGGGATACAAAAGTTTTTGTGAGGGCCAATTCACCCTATTTAGGAACCTTTTTGTAGCATTCCAGGGACTTCAGCGTTTAAAGGAATTATTTCTTGAAGAGATTGTTATGTCAGTCACATACTTCTGGATCGACATATATGAGTCATTCCTGCTCAAGGGGATCTGTTCAGTATTGGAAATCTGATCAGATGTGGAGGAGAGTCGTTTACCCTTACTATTTTAAAATTCTTTGAGATTGGGGAACGGGAGCCCAGTGGAGTTTCACGGATTTCTAGTGATGTATTTTTTCAATCACTCCACTATCTATGTTTATTTTCGCTCGTTTTTGCTGCTCAATTCTTATTGTATAAATTCCACGAAGTAGCTTATTATTACCCTCCACTATTGCAAAAATGTCACCGTTGGACGTTGACAATACAGTTTGTTCTTCGGTTGGCACAGGCTGAAGGACCTGATGTTCTCCTTTCACGTAAATTGGTTTATCGCGAGGGAAAGTGTATCTTCGAAATTCGAATCGCCGGGACGGGTTTGTGTTTGGAATCAGCCGAATAAATCTTAGTTCTTCAAGTTTATATCCAAGTATCTTTACAGGAGAATGACTGGCAGGAGGAGACCTGGACCTGTGACGAAGAGAAGACGTGGCAGGAGGAGAAGACCTGCTCGAAGAACCAGGAGCATGATCTCCGTCAGGAGAATGAGAAATTCGGGAACGAGCAACACCACGTGCAGGGTTTGAAGTCTGTGAACTCAACTCTGCAACAAGAAACAGAGCTTTCCATTTTATTGAAGCAGACAATCGTATGTTGCTAAGGGTGTTCTTCATTTTTTTAAAATCATTTTCGCGATTATGGTGCAAACACCCAAAAAAAGAATATCCTCCAAATTTTAGCCAAATTGGTAATATTTACCCATTGCCCCAAGCAGTTGAAGTTTCCAAACAATTAACATGGAAGAAACTGTTCGAAAACGTTTAATTTACATAACTACTTCAGTTTTTAGGAGTTCGTAGCCTCAGGCTGAAACCCTTAGCGTTTCGTTTGGTTGCCCGTCCCTTCATCCACCGGACCTTTCTCGTGCCAATGGTATCGGATAGAATCGAATAGGATGATATAGGAACCGACAGGATCAGATAGAACCTGATAGAATTTGGTAAGAACGGATATCGTAGACCGGATAGACTTGTATATAATCAGATAAGATCATATAGAATATGATAGGAACGAACATAAGCGGATTAGATATAATCGTATTGGATATGTAAGGATCGGATGAAATCGAATATAATTGGATAAGAACGTATATAATTGGGAAGATCAGATATTACCTGAAAGGATGTGATAGAAAACGATAGGATATGACATGATAGGATTGGATATTATACGGTAGGATCGTATAGAATACGACAGGATCGGATAGGATAATATAGGATATGATTTATTATCAATATACTACAATCGTTAAATTTTCCAAGTGAAATAAAAATAAAATAGGTTCAATATTTAAAATACTATATTAAATGGGCTACGAAATTTTTTTCTAGCCACATGTTTCTTGCATGTTCCCTGAAATTCAACATTTTGAAAAATCTAAGATAGCGATTAATTGAAATTTCGACAAATAGCTTGTTTCTAGAGTTTGTAATGAAATATTTTTTTCGTAATTTCAGTTTGATACTTTGTAAAATAGACAATTTTAATCTAGTAGCGTGAGAAATTAAATAGTTTTATTTCAATTTAGAAGTGGAAATTTTAAAATTGAAAGATGAAAAATTGCTCGTTTAAAATTTAAATTTAAAGCTTTAATGGTGGAAAATTAAATAGGAAATGCTCACAATTTAATAATGCCATATTAAAAAATGACGATGAAAGCAATTCAAATCGCTCAAACTTTTATAATTTCAAATGAAGAGTTTGAATAGTCAAACAATATTCAGTACTTTTTTCTCAAACTCGCGAATTCTGATTGACCTAAGTTCAACATTTTTTTATTTTGAAAATGTATTATTTTATTACGAATTGAAATTTAAAATGGCGAAACTTAAGTTCATCATTTTTTTATTAAAAACGAAGAAACTTCGAAAACTAAACAGGTTTTTTAGCAGACTTGATTTGAAATTTAAATAATTTTTCGGTTTGAAAGAAGGAAGTTTTGAAAAATAATAAATTACCAAATCGAAGTTTCCGAATTTCTAAATTAATTTCCCATTGCTTTTTGGTACAAGGAGAACAATTTTTCAACTTGAAAGGAGTAATACCTAAATATTTAAAAGAAATTCGACTTTGCTTTTTCAAAACACATAAATTAAATAAAAATAATGAATTTTTTACATGGGAAGTAGACTAATTTTAATTAATAAATTTTTCGACTCAAAATAGGGAAAATTTCAAAACTACCGCCTTTCATTACTTATAATGTGAAAAATTCATTGTTAAAAAATTGTCCAGGTTCCAAGTAGAATTCTGTTTATATTTCTTAAGAAATTAAGTTTCTTAGTTTTGTAAAAAGTTAATTACTCTAAGCTCTTAATATTACACTAAAAGAGATCTACGAGAATTCCAAATTGTACTGTTTGATTAGCATTTTTTGTCTTTTTGATATTATGTGCTAAACTTTTCCAGACTTTTTCAAAAATTTAGAAGGCCTAATATCAATCCAAAATACTTATAAGATAAGAATGATTTTCTAACAACAAGAATTTTTCGGAAATGAAAGAAATTCCGACTTGAACTAGGGAATTTCCTTAAAGAATTATAATTTAGACTTTAGAGCTTTAGAAGAAGGGAATTAAAAAAAAATCTGTTCAAGTTCTAAATTATAATGCTTTTACAAAATTATCTGTGCTAAATCAGAAGTGTAATTCTTACGTTTAAAAATTGTCTGATGTTCGAACTCAGAATCAAAATTCTCTTCCAGAATTCCCTGTTCCAAAACAGAAATCTTTAAAATATTTTTAAATGTTTACAAATGACTTAAAATCCTTATAAATTGTTTCAACTTATTAAAATATTTTAAACTATTTTCAATTGTACGGGCAAATTGTAATTTTCTAAAAGCTTAAAAATGTATTTAAAATTGTAGATATATTTTATTATTATATTTACCAATATAATTTTGGAAGACCGCCAAGGATAACACAAGAGTAGAAACAATCCTCATATTCTTGCTTCAAAGGCAATACTGATTAATATAATAATGAAGAATTTAAATAACAATGTAGCTGAAGAATATTCTAAAGTTTATTTCGGTAATGCAATCTTATATTCGTTATCTCTTATTTTTTAGGCGCTAAGGTCATTTTTATCAGATATTTACATTTAATTAAAGACAGCTTTATGACAAAAAATGTATTCACTAAATTCGTTAAAAATGATATCACAATTTCTATAATCTTTCATGTTTTAACAAAATTACCTGCAAAAGAGTCTAAATTCAGGCAAATTTGTACATAATAAAAAGAAGTTAATTCAAACAAATTCTGATCTGGGACAAGGAATTTCAAGAATACAAAACGAATTCGGACTAGTATCTTTAACAAATTACTGTTAAAGAAAAAGAACAAATTTTCAGGTAGATGAATGAAACCAAAAAATGTAAATTTTTAACAAAATACTTGAATTTTTAACCAGGAATATCAGTTTTCTACCAAATAGTTTCAATTAAAAAAAAAGGCTTGAAAAAAGTAATATAAATTCTACAAAAACTGGAGTTTCAAAATATTTAAATGATTTCAAAAGCTTTCTAAATATTTAAAAAGATTTCTGATTTCGAACAGCGAATTTGGAAAATAAAATTAAGATTTTAGAATCTTAACAAAGATTTTTTTCCCTCTTTCTAAATCTAAATTTAAAATTATTGTCAAGAAATCCCTGTTCCAAGTCATAATTATGTGAATTTATTTTCAAACATTCCTTATTAGGAATTAGAATTATATTCATTAAAAAAAATGGTATTATTATTTAGAAATATAAGTCCTTTTTTCTGAAATATAGGAAAGGAAAGTTTAGAATTCAGGAGAATTTTTATTTGTAAAAAAAATTCAAGTTCCCAATCATTATTAATTAATTAAAAAAATATTAAGAAACAAGTGTCGAGTTTGGATATGTATTTCAAAGAATACGTTCAAATTCAGCCTTAATTTCTTTCAAATTTTTAATCAAAACTCTGGACTTCAATGAGCTAAATATTTTAAATCCCGACAAATAACTTTTTTTTATTAGTTTTCTTATAACATAATAAAAAATTTTCTAACATTATTTTCAACCACTGGAAATTATTTCTAGATAGTTTTTGACATTAGAACTTCTTTGATCAATCTGAAAATCTTCAATAAAATGGTACTTCTGAAAAGTTAAAGAAAATGTATGAAAAGTCAAAAACATACAAATTTTATATCTTTAAAAAGCTTTTATTGAGAAAACTTCGTCTAAATTGAGTGAAACGTGTAGGTCAAGAATTGATTTGTACACAGCAATCTTTTTGTCCCACTGTGCATAGTGAAAAACGAGATGGACAAAAGTCAAGGGACAACTGAGATAGAGAAAAGGGCATCGAAAGATATCTCACTTAATTTAAGTCAGCAGAACTTCACTCAGTTTTACTGAAATAATTCCAGCTTTTTGAATCCGTGAAACTTCAATGAAGTAAATAGCCAGATGTACGTTACTAATTTTAAATTAAAATCAACTGAGAAGTATTGAATTTTCAACAATTTTTATTAAATTCGAAGGGAGAAAATTTTGATATTTAACTTTGTTTCTGAATTGGAAGAGGGATTTTTTAATTTTTGAAACTTTAATTTTGACTTAAAGAGGAATATTCCTTTTTTTGCGCATTTTTCATCAGAAAAAAAGAGGCACTTTAGGGTTTAAATTTTTTGTGAATCAGAAGATAGAAATTTTCATTTTTATTGCTATTATTCAATTGGATGTAAGTAATTTTTTATATTTAATTTGTAGCCCGCAAGTGGTTTAACAATTTTATAAGTAATAACGAAATAAGTTTCTTCCTCGTGACGTTTTAAACGGATATTTTTGTTTAAGCTGAACTATCAACATTATTCAGAATTTAGTGTTGAGGTAGTATTAAGAAATCTGTTTTTATGTTAAAAGACCAATTACTGTCATATTACTCAACAGTTACATTAAAATAATCAAGTTGGCAGACTCCGGTGAGACAAAGCAGTGGCTTCAAATTTTCGTGGTTCCCAAGTCAATCTCGAATCACAAGGTCCGATCTCCCACTTCTTCACGAGTAGCAGAAGGTGGCTTCTCAAACCCTACTTTTCGCAAACTACTCAATCCGTCCTTCCTAAGCCTCTCTTTTTTCGAGCGACGAATCCACGGTGTCGCTGCCCCGCTTCGAGATCCGTCTGCAGCTGAAGTCTATAAATATGTACAGTTCGAGCATTTCGATTCATTTTGATT
The DNA here is from genome assembly GCA_932074435.1 of Andricus kollari. NCBI lineage: Eukaryota > Metazoa > Arthropoda > Insecta > Hymenoptera > Cynipidae > Andricus > Andricus kollari. Next base: position 10,107 of record CAKNWW010343420.1, read on the forward strand.
CTCCGGCAGCAAACTGAACTCTTCCCGGAGAGTGCGCAACGGAGTCCAACCTCGCCATATTCTTTCGAATTGAGATTATCTAGGATATTCACGGAGCCCTTGAGTGAACTTCGAATTTGCCTGGCGTCGCCCGCTGTGCTATCAGGGTGATTCGGAAATTTGCCAAGCCTCTCTCTAATCTCATAGTGCCCTTCTTCCCCTTTATTTTGACGTTCTGTTTCAGCCGTAGTTTTTCCATGGACAACGGAGTCGCTAACCTGTGCAAACAATGAGTGTAGTTCCACCGGTGACGCTTAAGCGGCGTTGCGTGGCGTTGACGTGGCCTATAGGCAGTGGCGTGGCTTATAGGAAGTTTCTCAGGAAGCGTGGAAGTAGTACTGCCAACTTTAAAATTTGCCGCGATCAAGGCAAACTAGAATTCTCTCCTATCAACGACAAGAATTAAGTTGGCAGAACTACTTTCAGGTTTCCTGAGAAGCTTCGAAAAAAGTCACGCCACTGCCTATAAGCCACGCCAAAGCCAAGCAACGCCGCTTAAGTCTCATCGGTGGAACTACACTCAAGCAGGCCTAGCCTACGCCAAAGGCTCGCGCAGAAACTTGAAACTTGCGTTTCCAGAGCTCTGCTGTGATGGCCCTCCAGGAAGCCAGTGAAGCTTATTTGGTTGAACTTCTCGAAGACACCAACGTATGCGCTATTCACACCAAGAGAGTAACCATCGCGTATCCAGGCGTTGTATCTCGCGTGTATTACCCGAATAGTTACTTTCCAAGCTCTGCGCTGTGCACCGAACCCTTGTGCTACAATTACGGCCTGAAAACAAAGCTCCCCCCTAGAGATGGGACAAACAGTATCTCGTATATATCTGCGTTCGGCGTGTTCCGGCCTCCTGCTCGATACTGCCGCAGGATAATACTGCGATACGTGCCTTATTGGTCCTGCAGAGTTCCTAACGGTTGAGGTTACTGCTTGCCGAACTGACAGGAGACCGAACGTCCTACCGGCCGGATTTATCAAGCAAATTCCTGTGGAATTCCGGCCGGATGCGATCCTGCCTTTGAAATGAAAACAGATGTGCGCTTGCCTTAAATTTTATGGAATACTACCTGCCTTTTTTCTTTAACCTTGTGCAAACTTTTCTAGTTTTCCACAAAGTAGAAATCTGAGTAAATTCAACACGTTCTACCATTTTTTTATATAATATGCTTATTGCTGAAAGTAAGATTTACAATATGTGTACAGTTTACTTTGAAGAATTGAACATGGTGCTATTACGATGTGAACATTTTTAATCAGTAATTTTTTAAGGAGATGTTGCAAGCGAAAAGTGTAAGTGTAAGTTATTTGTAATTATTTATTTCAACCGAGATATTTAAAATTTTGTAAATTTTCTTGGGCCTACTTAAAAAATAAATTTCGACGGGAAACTTGTATCGTATGATCAAAATTAAGCCGGGGTTTCCCTATTTTTCCCCCCAGACGTAATAAGAAGTACAAAATTTTGAAAATTTTAATTCCAATTTTTATCATTCACTTTCTGAATGAAGATAAATGTTGCATTTGCAGTTTTTCGCATGTTCAATTAATAAAAGATTTTTTAAAATTTGGTTGTAATGATATTTATGCAAAAGTTAAAATTCTTTGCGCACTACATTTATTAGCAGAACTTGGCTTATTTTCTCTTAATTAAAACAATTCGCTTTTAGGCTAAAATCATGTAATTAAAATTGCATTATGGAAACAAAATAATTTTAAAATTAAGCATGCAGACGTACATTATGAAATATTGGATGAAATTTAGGCACAATATTTACATTTTTCTTAATCTTTTAAATTCCGCCGCAAGTGGATAATATTGCGGCGGTTCTAAGAAAAATTCGACACTTTTTTAAAATAGCTACCGTTTCTTTCCCTTGTCTCGTTTTTTTTAAAA
>CAKNWW010343423.1:7609-20130 GCA_932074435.1 Andricus kollari
ACCGATCCGATCCGCGCGGACCACCGGATGAATTCATGACGCCATCAGCAATGGATGGATTGCATTACCTCATGACATCACCTAAAAAACATTTATTTTTGACATTTCTGTGACAGTCGTCACATTACTCCATGTTCCCACTTAGCAATGAAGGGGTTTTATAATAAATATAACACTATTTTGGATGGCACATCTTATTCACAGATCGCGTACAGTTGACAGTTTATTGGAGCAAGACGTGTTTGTGTCCCGCGCCTCTCACAGCTGACTTGTATGGATATGAGGTAAATGCGAGAACTTTTTTCTTGTGCGCGCGATGGCATGGACGCGTATTCAGAAGTCGTTACCGAGGTCACCACCAAAGTTACAAATGCATTTCGGGTTTATTTCACTGATCGTAACTTGTTTAATAGTGTAGTGGTTAAGATAGTCGACTTCCCAGTAGACACACAAGTCCTAAAGTTGTCCTATAGACGTCTTGTGGCGTACGTCTTAAGGACGTCCTGAGGACCTTTTAAAGACATGGAAAGATCCAAAGGATGTCTTAAAGGCGTCAAAAGGCATTCCATAGAGGTACATTCTTAGGACGTCTTCGGGATGTCCCGATGCCCACTGGGTTGCGTGCTTAGGTTTATACGTTCGAACCCCCCCGTTGCCTGCGAAATTTCAATTGTATTGTAAGCGTTGTGACCTTAAAAATACCGATTAATTATAGATCGAGTATTCTGTTCCGGCAAAATATGCCGGATTTTAATTTTCTCGTCCGGCATATTTTGCCGGATTTTAATTTTCTCTTCCGGCTTATTTTATCGTGTACTAAATTGAAGTCCAAAGAATTTATTATGAATTCTAAACGATTTATTATTAATTCCAAACAATTCTACATTAATTGCAACGAGTTACAAAATTTATGTTTGCAAAAATATGTCGGACAATAGAAAATTAAAGGGAAATCTTGAAGACAGGTGGAGGTTATGTGTCATCTGTATATATCCGGATTCCTGGCCGGATCTTAATTTTCTCTTCCGGCAGATTTTGCCGGATTTTAATGTTCTCTTCCGGCATATTCTTAATACCGTCATAATTTTCCGTAAATTATCATAAATTTCCGCAACTTTCGTAAATCTTAAGAAATTACATAAATTTCCACAAACTTCACATATTTCAACAAATTTCATAATTTTTCCAAAGGATAAGCTTCCGAAAAGGATGGACCTCCGATTTTCTTCGGGCTTCGTATACTTATGTATTTTGACGTTCTGATTAAGAATATGATAGTGAAAATCGGCGCAAATGTGATTTTCATGGTGAAAACCATAAACAACCCATAAAAATCATGGTTTTTTGCATTTATCTCAGTAATTATTCAAAACGTACAAAAATATTTCTGATAAAAGTTGTATATTTCCTTGAAATACACATTTTATGTTTGAAGCATTTTTTATAGGAATGATAGTTTCCTAGAAAATCAGTAGTAAACCGATTTTCATGTTAAAAAACCATAAAAATCATGGTTTTTTTAAGCGCAGGGGTGCCATCCCGCCCCCCATGCGACGTTGGAGAAGGAGTAGGGACACGACCTTACATTATTTTTGTGAAAAGTCACAGGGGTGCCTTACCGCCCCCCCATGAAGCGCTGGAAAAGGGGTAAGATACGATCTTATAATATTTTTGTAAAAAGTCACAGGGGTGGCTTCCCACCCCCACGAAGCGCTGGAAAAGGGGTAGGGGTACGAGCTTACATTATTTTTGTAAAAGTCGCATGGGTGTCTTCCCGTCCCCCACGCGACGTTGGAGAAGGAGTAGGGGTACGACCTTACATTATTTGTGTAAAAGTCACATGGTCCCCCCCCCCCCGCGAAGCGCTGGAAAAGGGGTAGGGGTACGACCTTACATTATTTGTGTAATAGTCACAGGGGTGCTTTCCCGCCCCCCGCGAAGCGCTGGAAAAGGGGTAGGGGTACGAGCTTACATTATTTTTGTAAAAGTCGCATGGGTCGATTTATTACTGATTTTCTCGGAAATTATCACTCGTATAAAAAATTGCTCCAAACATAAAATGTGTATTTCGAGGAGATCTACTACTTTTATTGGAAGAATTTTTTTGAATTTTGAATAATTACTGACATAAATGCAAAAAAAAACATGATTTTTATGGGTTTTTTTCATGGTGTTCACCATGAAAACGAAATTTTCGCCAATTTTCATTATCATATTCGTAATCAGCGCGTCAGAATACCTAATTATACGGAGCCCCCAGAAAATCGGAGGTCCACCCTTTTCGGAAGTTCAACCTTTCTTAAAATTTCATAAATTTCCACAATAATGATAAATTTCCATAAACTTGAGAAATTATGGTAATGAATGGAAATATATGATAATTTAGGGAAATTTTAGAAATTCATGGTAATAGATCGGTAACTTTTGTGACCAGTCACAGGGGTGTCTTCCCACCCCCCACGATACCTTGGAAAGGGGTAGGGGTTTAAACCAACATTATTTCTGTAACCAGTCACAGGGGTGCCTTGCCGGAAGAGAAAATTAAGATCCGGCAAAATATGCCGGAGCAGAAAATTAAAATCCGGCAAAATATGCCGGATCCGTATACACTACGTTAATTATAAGTATATCCGAACATATATTATGAATTAACCGTGTATTGATTTATTAATTATTTTTTAGCAATATTTTTTTACAATTTAACATAAGTTAGCTCTGCAGTGGGACTCCGATACTGTGTCGAATGTCGAAAATCGAACGGACCTCTTTTTCTAACGTGTGGAAATAGAAAGAGAGGTTCGTTCGATTTTCGACGTCGAAACAGCATCGGAGTCCCACTGCTGCTAATAATATCCGTGCAGAATAGCGACTGGATCGGTAAAATCTACTGATCCGCAGGTCAGCACCACTTGAGAATTGGAACTGGTAACCAGAAATGATAGTCATATTCAGTTGCCTATACTTGTAACATTTACTGAGCTGCCGTGTTGTCCATATACGTACTTGGAACATCAGTAGATTTAACTTGGTTTTCAGTAAACTATAGGGTTCTTTTTTCTGCGTGTAGGTTAGGACCAAGCAGTTGACATCTGCTGAGGTTTAAAATTTTACAACCTATAAAACTTGTAATTTGTTAATAAATAATTTTTAAATCAGAAATTCGGAACCTGTATGTCTCAACAATTGCAGGCATATAAAATTTTCCGTAAAAAGATTAAAATTGTCATTTTCTAGAAGTATCTAGTGAACTGTTGGAGATAGGAAAAAATGGACAACATTTTTAGACTCGTCATCCAAAGACTAATAATTATAGCAGACAAATAAACTTATTACTACATACTAAATAAATATTATGAATATATATAATATAAACATTTTATAAAGTTTAAAGCGGATTAGTGATGACCCTCAGAGGGTCTGAAGACATCAAAAATAGTATGGTTCCGTCTCACTAGCTAGACATACAGAATTACTTGAAATTGTCTTGGATTGGTCTTTACCCAAGCCAAAGCCAAGCACAAATATTTTTACCCGGGAAAGTATAGAAACTTTCAAGGAGTCATAGATGAATCGAAGGAGAAATGTAAAGGAGTAGGAGGTGAATTAGATGCGAATTGGTTAATCCTATCATTTGGCATCACTGGTATACTTTAGTAACTGTTTTAGTTGATTTACTAACTGGTTGACCCATTCAAGGCCGGAAAACCATTGGTGCACTAGTGATAACTCAAAATATTTATTCAAACCAGTGATATTTTCATTAGTACAGACTAAAAGAGTAGCGAAATAACTACCGTTTACCTAATAAGCCCTTCTAACTTCAGTTAAAAAATGCAAAAGTTTTGAAAATTCCTCAGATTTGGTTAAACAGCATTAGTTGAAGATAATTTGTCTTTATAAAATAAACAAAACACAAATGGTATTAAGAATTCATTTCTGGTAAGTTAATTTATAACAATTTTCAGTATTTCGTGTATAAGCAAATTTTATTTCAAGAGTGCATAATTTGGACATTTTTCAATGATAACATTTTTTTGTATCCCTCACTGTTAGTAATTGAATCGCCTAATCCAGGATAATTTCAAAACTAGATGTTATTCGCCAAACAATTTGATGATTACCCTGAAAAGAATCCCATAAAACAATGCATAATCAGAGAGACCATATGATTTTTTTCTAAACCCAACATTTAAAATTATTATTAAAACTTTTCAACTATTATTACCTACTTGAAAGATATAACAATGGAAATTATAAGTATTGAGTATAGAGAAAGACATACTGTCACAAGAAAGCCATTAAAAATTGTTTATGTTCAACATTTGTTTAAACAAAACGAATTTTCCATCTTGTTATCAACTTTCTTCATATTTATAATTAAACATATTACTTAATTATGTCTAGTGATAAATTTATATAAGACTAGTCGATTATAAAGACTAACATTATAAAAACGGGTTTTGGTCGAAAGATGCCCCAATTATATATCTTTGAATGAAATTTGTTTGTAAGAATATTACAATGAAAAAAAAAAAAAAAAAATTTTATGTAGAGAAATGCTCAAATGATGCATTTGAAATAAATAGATATATAATATTAACAATAATTATTCTACTACAAAGCTTGTTATTACAGAATTATCTTAAGATAAATGTATTACAGTATGAAGAAAGAATACGAAATAGTGAGATATCAAAATAAAAAAATATTGTAAGAAGCCCACATTGAACAACTGAATTAGCAATAAAAATTTATGTTTGTTTTTTGCAAAATGAGAAGTTATCTTCAACCAATGCGGCTCTAAGAAGGTACGAAATTGCAAAGTTTTCCGCATTATTTAAAAGAAGGTTAAAACACTGTTCTTGATATATTGATTTGTTTTTAAAAAATGCAAAAGTTTTTCACGGTTTAAAAAAAATTGAGTTTGAGAATTCTCTTCCAAATTTTGTTAACTTTTTTTTAAGCGAAAAGGCTTTAAAATCGGTTACTAGTTATACAATAAACATGAATTTTAACCAAAAAGAAATTGTTATCCCCACTGTGTAGCGCACGGCCAGGGGCGGATGGCAGGAAATCTAGCTTCAGCCCGTTTTCTATCAAGCAAGAATCTTACAATTATAACACGATGGAATTCACTAAGCAATTATATTCCATAGTCTTATATGACATCTACCTCCCGGCGTCGTAAGGGACGGAAAGGGTCGTTAGTGGGGAAAATTCGAGCGCCTACAAGACGAATGAGTCCTGGTCACTACCAGGATCCGTGGCGCAGTGGACAGCGTACCGGATCTAACACTAGCGGCCCGCCTTCGACTACTGGTCCGGAGTCAATTTTTGTGCAAAATCAGTGATTTACAGCTCTGGGACAATATCCAGTCATTAGATTACGCCAAGTTGAGGAAAAGTGAAATAACGGTTATACAATTCATAGAAAGAAAATTGTATCTTATGATGATTTGCCATTTTGTTAAACCTTCGGTAAACAACTTTATAATTTGAAAGTGGAAACAAAAATGAGATTACAGGTTTCGTAGTAGTAGTAGATGGGAATATATTGGAGTGAAGGATTCCTCGAGCATTACCCATCTTAGTCTTCCAGGAGCATAGTGATCGCAAATTCCGAGAGGGTTTACACCCTTGTTGGCTGACATCCACCCCACGTTCCTTTTAAAGCGGGACGCGTTTGATTAAAGTTCTCGTCCCGACGTTCGAGCTGGAAGTAGTGGCAAATAAAACAACCATTCTTGCTCGCATGCGGGAGTTAAAACTCAGAGTAAGGCGCAGTAAAAGGGTCGCTTTCTTATTCCAAACAGCTTCCTCCCAGGATTATCCGGATTAAATTATCCTCGACCTTGAAAAAATCAGCATTTCTCCTTCCTTGTTAACCCGTCACATTTTACTGCTTTTCTCCGCATCTAATCACTGTTTTTTAATGGAATTACAGTGAAATTGGAGAGCTGGCGCTCAAGTAATTTATATTCACAATTAGAAAGTAGTTATTATTTTTATAGGAGTTTTAAAACTTTCCCCGTAAGATTAAAACTATTTTTTTCAATAAAAGGGAAGTGTTGACGAAAGATCTTTATTGCTTAGGAATTTGAATCTTTTTAAAAACTCTCATAGCCAAGAATTCTGAAATAAATAAAAAAGTGTGGTATCCAGATTATCGAAGTTTAGTTTGAGCTCGAGTTTAAGCTGCAGACTGTAATGTAGCGTAGATTTAAGAGAGTATGTATAAATAGTAATAACATCGCGTCGACCACTACACATCAAATGAGCTCTAAACATCCTGGAGATGGAATTCCTTTTAGTGATTCATAATCGTGCTCGAAGTCAGTATTGCGACGAAATTAAGATGATTAAGACACGGTCACTCACTAATTACTATTCTCATTTTATTCTTCTGTAATTGTCTGTTCACCTTATCTGAAAAAAGAATAACCTTCACTCTAATCTGGAATCTCTATTATAAATACCACAAAAGCATTTCGTTACAGTTGTGATTCTTCAGAATCAGTTCAAATCTTGCTGTTTGTCCTTAAACGCGAAAATGGGTTAAAACGGATTTCATAGTTGTTAGGGGTTGTTCCTGGAAGGCGCGCAGTGAGAAAAAAGTCGAATTTTAGGTTGAAAAAGATTCATAGTTTGTATTTCTCAACTGATGTTACAATATATTATGCAACAAAGTGCAATAAGTAGGCATTTTCACGCGATTATGAACATTTCTTTACGAACCGGAAGCTTATCGAAGAGAACTTGTAGGCGAGTCGGTGGTGTCTTGGAGACGATTTGGAGGCGAGCCGGGAACGAGCCGAAGATGAACGGATGGAAAGTACTGTAAGCATCACAAAAATTATAACTGCCTACTTTCTGCACCCGTTGCAAGCAATATTTTTTGTTTTTTAACTAATTCAGGGAGTTTTTTATTCAGGAATAAATAACAACAAACTCGACGCTTATATTTTTAAATGATGGTACAATCACCATAACCCGGGTAAAAATATTTGTGCTTGGTTTTGGCTTGAGTGTCTTCGATATGTCTCGAATATGTCTCTAGGACCGTGATGTCTAGCTCCGTCTCACCAGCTAAACATTGGAGATACACGGACTTCTCTCGAATTTATGGCTGTAAACTGTGCCAAGACAAGACCACGAAGACTTGTCTTGATAAATATACCGAATTGCTTTTAAAGAAAATTATATTACCAATTTGTGGCTTCAAAATTTCCCAGGGTCAAAATTACAAGAGTTTTCGTTTGTAAATTTTACTGTCCATTATACTGCGACATCCATAAACTATGGACCCCACCCGCAAGCCTGCCATTTCCAGGAATCAGGTAGCTATGTTAGAACCAAGCAGTTGACATCTGCTGAGGTTTAAAATTTTACAACCTATAAGACTTGTAATTTGTTAATAACTAATTTTTAAATAAGAAATTCGGAACCTGTCTGTCTCAACAACTGTAGGCATAAAAACTTATTACTACATACTAAATAAATACCATGAATATAAATAATATAAACATTTCATAAAGTTTATAGCGGATTTGTGATGACCCTCAGAGGGTCTGAAGACATCAAAAATAGTATGGTTCCGCCTCACTAGCTAGACATACAGAATTACTTGAAATTGTCTTGGATCGGTCCTTACCCAAGCCAAAGCCAAGCACAAATATTTTTACCCGGGAAAGTATAGAAAATTTCAAGGAGTCATAGATGAATCGAAGGAGAAATGTAAAGGAGTAGGAGGTGAATTAGATGCGAACTGAAGACGAGCTTGAAGCGAGCTGCAGATCAGCTGATGGCAAATATTGTAAACTTCCTGCAAGTTATAACTGGCTACCTCCTGCACCTCACAGTGGGCCAAGAACCATAAAAAGTGGCCAAAAGTCGATTTTGCATCTAAAAAATCTAAAACTTGGTATACAAGGGTTTTTGGGGACGCTAAATTCAAATTCGATGTAAAAAATTACAAATTCAAAATGGCGGATCCAATATGGTGGACGAGTATTTCAAAAAATTATTGAATCTTCTTTAAACGTGGTATCTAGGGGTTTTCGAGGGCGTTGATTCCGAATCTGACATCACAATTTCAAAAAAGAAAATGGCTGATCCAATATGGCAGACGAATATTTCAAAATATTATTGGATCTGCTTGAAAAGCGGTATCTAGGGGTTTTCACGGGTTTTCAAGGGCGCTTTTCCAATGCTACTTCACACGCTGTCTGTTTTGGCCATCCGATTCTTGTTGCTTACGAAAGTAGATGCGCAGGTGCGATCAAGATGCGCCTGTTGTAAACAAAACAAAGCGAGTCAGGTAAATCAGTCATACAAAGGGTATGGTTAAACGACAACATTTCAGAGATAGTTCCCTCAGGCATGTGTTTAATAGAATTACACATTTAATACAATATCAACACATATATTAAATTTTTGTACCACAAATATAAATAACTTGTATTTACCATATTTCAGTAAGTGCATTTCGTACTCTTTATGATTGAAGTACACGTATTTCATTATAAATATCCTCGTAATTTTTCAACCCGTGATCATATGGTTAAATCAACGTTTCCATTTCTATCAGTGCAATGCTACAATTCAATGATTTTCCAATGCTATTCGAGTTCTTCATTTTCGTAAGGGTGATTGCGAATCTGGCCTTAGAATTTTAAAAAACAAAATGGCAGTTTGAATATGGCGGACGAGTATTTCAAAACGTTATATATCGGATCGGCCATTTTGTTTTGTGGAATTCTGACGTCAGATTTGGAATCAGCGCCCTCGAAAACCCCTCGATACCACGTTTCGTATAAATTTAATAATTTTTTGAAATACGCTTCCGCAATTTTGTTTTTCAGAATTCTGACGACAAAATCGAAATCAGCACCCTCAGAAACCATACATAGATGTCATTCTTAAATTTTTCACTAATTTGTGCTATCTCTCGTCGTCAGGTCCGCATTTAGGGCCGATGCAGATGTGTGTGCATGTCGCAGCGATTTTTATTAGCCGACCAGTTACATTTGTGGGGGCCCCTAACTTGTGGGGGCCTTGGGTCCATGGCCCCGTGCTAAATTAGGCCCTGCTCGTCGTTTTGATCTATCCGAAATTTCATCAAATTCAACACTTGGGTGACCACGTTTTAGAGGCTTAGGGTCAAGAGTTTCCAATCTCCATTCAGGAACGAGAAAATTCGAATTCAGCCAATCTGCATTATATGCTTCAAATCTTTCTTTAATCCTACGGAAGGCTTTGTATTTATTTTTTCTCTTTGTAACGAGAGTTGAAACAGAAAGTCTCAAATGTTCCAAGTCTTCAGTTTTTACTTTTTGTCTTTCAATATTCAATTTATCCAAGATATACTGAACACCAGTCTTTCTTCCTTCATCATTTGGAATTTTTTCCAAGACCTCACATTTTGTGAATGTCGTCATATTTAATGTATCAATAAATCAATGAATATTCATTTATCAATAAATTGAAATGAGGCCGAAAAGCGGACGGCAAGAAACTATAAGCTTCGTGCAGCTTTCAGTTTCTAAGAAAAAGTACATGTCGGGTATTATGGTAATCTAGCATCTTTTGAAGAGAAGAACAAGATGAATCTATCTATTCGAATCTCGTTTAATATATATTTCAGAAAAGACATTGCAAAAATCCAGCGCTTGTCATAGGGACGAAATTCCACTAGAGTCCTGCGGGAGGGAGAGGCGCTTGCAAGGTCAGCGGAGTTGCGATGTTTACGGTTCGGCACTATAAGAAACCACAAGCATGAATGAGAAGAAGAACGGCTTGGAAAGTTCCGAGATAGTGTGAAGGCCATTAACGGCCAGTATAGCGGGACTCCAGTTTATGTGATAACTTGCAGAGTCGCGTGCTGTTACGCGTGGACGGCTCCATGCCTGAGCGCCAGGTTATTTGCTGTTTTTTCAGCAGGATATGAATTCGAGGAAAAGTGAGCACCTCTGCGTCAAAGCAGACTTATCAACGAACCTACTGGTACCTTACTTTTTTGGATGTGAAGGGGAATGCCGGGAAATGAAGTTCCGGCAGCAGGCGTTGCGGGGAAAAATCGAATATTTTGTGAATAAAACATGTGAGTTTTAAAATTTTAGACGAGTTTTGTAGCTTCTTCACCATTTCCTACATTTACTGATTCAAATTTAATTCATAAAAAATCAAAAACCGATTGCTTTTCGATAAATATCATAAAATTGTATCCCTTCTTTTTAGGCACCAAGTATAGAATAGTACATTATGCAACAAGGGGCAAAAGTAGAAGATTTTTCCCGCGGGTGAGTTTACTGCCCGAACGAGAATATTGGTTCAGAGAGTGCGTTTACTGCCCGAGCAGTAAACGAATATTCTCGTAAGGGCCGTATAATCACCCAAGGGGAAAATATACTTTTGCCTCGTGTTGCATATAGTATTTTATTCCACTCTCGACTGAAAGGCCACTTTTTGGTTCTGAAAAGCGGGGTCGAAACAACCTCGAATTCTTAAGAGATTTTTTGAAAGTTGAAAAAAAAATTCAAAATTTTTGAATTTTTTGAAAATTTTGAATGTTTTAAAAATGTTGAATTTTTTGAAATTTGTGAAAATTTTTTGAAATATTTGAAAATTTTGAATTTTGAAAAAAATTTTGAAATATTTGAAAATTTTGAAATTTTTGAATATTTTGTAAATTTTGAATTTTTTGAAGTTTTTGAAAATTTTTTGAAATTTTTGAAAATGTTTGGAAAAAAAAATACTTTTGCCCCGCTAAATTTTACTTTTGCCCCGCTAATTTTACTTTTGCCCCTCAAAACTATTTTCGGGAAAAATATGCTACTTTCGCCCCGCTCATCAGGGGCAAAAAGTGGAGTTTTCAGTCGGGTGTGGAATGAAATCAAGTTTCATTTCTCAACATTGACTATTTCTCAACGTAACACAGGGCATCTGATTGATAAGAAACTCCAAATACTGATACTTCAAGGTGTCTGAAAGTCGAAAATATATTCAATTTACTCAAGTTCAAACCTTGACTCTTGCCCAAAAAAGTGCGATCCTGGCCCACTGTGACCTGTTTGCATACGATATTTTTTTTCATAAATGTAAGGAATTTTCGATTTTAGGAACTATAAATAGAAAATTAACAAATTTATAAATACTATAAAATACGAGAAGTTTTGAAAATTTCTAGTACATTTATAAATCACCAAAAAATAACAATTAAGTGAATTTAATCATAACAATGATTTATAACAATGATAATTTGTATCGTTTTGTGTTGGTGTATCATTAATCGTGAATTGTAGATAATTAACCAACTTTGTATAAATAATCCATACAAACCCAGAAAATGAATTTTCTGTTTTATCCTCGTGTTTATCCATTAATTTTTACATAAAAATTTAATAAATAAAGGAATTTATTCTATAATTAGAATTTCCATTTATCGCGAACAAAATTACTAAATCTATATATTTTTGAGGAGATATTATAATGAAGGGCAAGGAATGGAGAATGTATGTAGATTAGGACGCAGTACATTTTTTTTCAATCGGAAGGGGGTTGAAAACTTGTTGATTGGGTTCAAGATAATATATTCTTCTCTCGATAACATATTTATCTCGCGCTTCGCGCTTGATCTTTGTATTTCCCCCACATTTGCGCCCAGAACTTTTAAAATTAAAGGCCAAATCATCGAGAACTGTAACTTGGTGATTGTGAATTCTCTTTTGTTAAAGCTCCTTTGGCTATTTTGTCCATAATCTGAACCTTTCTACATTATTTTCAACATTATTATATCAAATATATATCATATTTATTTATGTATCTCAAGCTGGTATTGCTTACTCAGATTTGGCAAAAAAATGTACAAATTTTATTTTTCATGATTGCTTCAATATTTGCACCTTATTTTGCCCTAAATTTTTATTCTCAGCTACCCTGAAAAATCTATTATTCCAATAAATGTATATTATCACAATTTATAATATGTATTGGTATTGAAACATGCGTATTTTCATTGCACAGACAGACAGACACCTTCGTAACAATCATTTTTTGTGACTCAGGGGGCCTCAAAACGTCGACATTTGATTGAATCCGCGAAAGTCATATTTCACATAAAACCAGACATTAGGATGAGAATGTAAAAGTAAAAAGACAAACGTTGTTCAGCCAAAAAATATCTTCAAATTTGCTATAAAAATGCATCATAAATTAAAAATTTACTTTTTGGAAAAACGACACAAGCTACAATAACTTTTTATTTGATAGAATTTTTCGCCTGAATTATATCTACAAATTTGCTTAGAACCACATTACATAAGTAGGCGTATTTTCAGCTTAAATCATAAAAAGTAACGTTGAAAATAAACAAATTAAATTTATAGAGAAACGACACAAGTTGCAACAAAATATATAATAACAACATTTTTTGTAAAGGATGCACACTTTTTTATAAATATAAAAACAAGACAATGAAATTACGTATGTTTCAATACCAATGCATATTATGAATTGTGATAATA
>CAKNWW010343445.1:0-11051 GCA_932074435.1 Andricus kollari
TGGATCAAAAGACCAAAAGACGCTTACATCAACTGAACAAGAAGATTGGATGGGCAAGACAGAATGCGTCCCGTGTTCAATGTGTGATTGACTACATAACATCCGGTAGACCGTTCACGGAAAGGGTTCGAAAGTTCGCCAAAGAACTGAGGATCTTAAATCACACACTAAACAAGTCAAAGCTGCTGACAATCAAGCAGCATCTTGCTGACAAAATACGGCTGTTATCTGACGCAAGGAGGAGAATACAGAAGAGGGAGAGATGGATCAGGGAGAATCAACAGTTTCTCGCTGACCCATCTCGCCTGTTCAATGATCACCCTGTTTCTGTCAAAAATCCACCCAAGCCCAACGAGGTAGAGACTTTTTGGAGAGAGGTATACAACATCCCGAAAACACTGGAGTTGAAAGAAAATACTGACAATATCATCCGCTTCAAGGAAGTTTGCGACAACCTCATAAAATCTGAGGAGGAATGTCCATCAATCACTGCCGAAGAGGTGAAAAAAGCACTTAGAGGAATGAAGAACTTTTCCGGTGCTGGGCCAGATTATATCAAGAACTTCTGGTGGAAGAAATTTACTTCTACACACCAAGATTTGGCCCGCATATTCACCTCATATTTAAGGTCAGAAACGCCCATTCCGCAGTGACTGGTGTTAGGACGCACTATACTCCTACCGAAAAAAGGCAACTTGTCCAAACCAGAGAATTACAGGCCAATAACTTGTTTGAACACACTGTATAAGATCTTTACAGCTGTCCTGAACAACAGGATTGATCGTCGAATTGAGCCTATGTGGCGTGAGATGTACGAACAACGTGGCTCCAAAAAAGGTGTAGCAGGCTGTGGAGAGAACCTGCTAATTGACAGGTGTGTCTGCAAAGACGCTGAGCCCATAAACGCGTCCTATCAATGGCCTGGATTGACTACCGAAAAGCTTCCGATTCAACCCCTCATAGACTTATCATCTGTCTGTTGGAAAGCTTGAAGGTGCATCCATACATAGTGAGATGCATAGAGAGATTAATGCCTCTTTGGAAAACTAGATTTACTATCTCATCTGGAAATTATCGTGTGACAACAAACAACGTCACCTTCCAGAGGGGCGTCTTTCAGGGCGATACCATGAGCCCTTTGCTTTTTTGCATCACACTTCTGCCTCTATCTCTCGCACTACGTAATTCTTCTGGATACCTCTGTGGCGACACTAACCAGCGCGAGCATAAGGTCACTCATGTATTTTATATGGATGACCTGAAGCTCTATGCCTCTGGTAGACGCAAACTTCAAACGGCCATAAATATCGTCGCGAAGTACACAGGAGAGATTGGGATGGACTTTGGATTGGATAAATGTGCCAAAATTCATCTGAAGGACGGAAAGATTGTTGGTGTTCCCGGGGACCCTGAGCTTGTGGATATAGGTGTTATCAGACATCTTAACACTGGAGAGACATATACATACCTGGGCGTGCCTCAAAGCCGCATTCAGGACGTAACATCAGTGAAGGAGTCTCTCCGAAGCAAATACAAGCATCTTCTACGACAGATTTGGTCTTCCAATCTGTCAGCGTTGAACAAGATATCTCCGACTAACATGCTTGCCGTCCCGGTTCTACTCTACTCGTTTGGGGTGGTTCAATGGACGAAGAACGAACTTAAGGCCCTTGATGTCACCACACGTAAGATCATGCATATGCATAAAAGCTTGCATATCAATTCGTCAGTTCCGCGATTATACATTTCACGCCGTCAAGGCGGACGCGGACTTCTGAATCTCCAGTGTCTTCATAACCGAATTGTTCTGAGTACAGCTTATAATGTAGCCAATGGCAGAGATCCTCTCCTAAACATGGTCAGGAACCACGAGATGATTGGCAAAGGAGCGTTCCTTTACAAAGCCGCGGAGCAAGCGGCCGAGATCCTTGGCCTGAATTTTCACATCAGAAGTGAGGAAAGTGCATTACTCCATCTAGATGCTTCACTTCTAAAAGCCGAAGTGAAGAAAGCAGAGGTTTCAAAATTTCACCAAAAGCTACTCGACAACAAATACACGGAAACTTTCACCGAAATGTAGAAAAACAGTTCTTGCCGAAAGAGCAAACTTTTGCTTTTCTCAGATCACCGGGGCTTAATTCAGGTACAGAGGGTTTTATTTTCGCATGTCAAGACGTTCTCATTTCCACCTTACCATACCATGACCGCATTTTATGTCAAGTAGTTCCCAGCGGTAGGTGCACAGCGTGTCATGCACACGCTGAGTACCTAGAACACATACTATTAGGGTGTCCCACCCACGCAGGAACGACGTACATCTACAGACATAATGCGGCCCTAAGAGTGCTTTATTGCCATCTTTGCCGCTCTCACGGTGTTGGCGGCGACCCTGCCCTGCCGAACGCTCCAAGGGAGATAGAGTAAATTGTTCACAACGAAAAGTGCCAAATTTTCCCTCGTTATAAAGTTCATCCAAGTACATATATCTATGAAAACTGATTGAAATTATTACATTATTTGAAACTTCAATTTACTTACGTTTCGGAAACCAAAATTGAAATATAATTGAAAATCACTTCCATGTATTTTCTATTAATTCACACCTCATTTATGTGTTTCATCAAAATTGCTTGATAAATGTTTTCAATAGATACGATTTTCTCATTTATCACACAAAGCATAATTGTAAATTCAAACTGAAAGATATTAACGCGAATGCTGTACAAAAGGATAAAAAATAATGTAGCAAAATCACTTGCAGAAGATCAACTTTGCATTTTAGAAAGAACAGAGAAACAAGAAAAGGAACTCCTGCTCTAAGATTAATCTCTCTTCGCTATACTCATTGTTCGATATTTATGAATGAAGTATCCAAATACCTAATAGACTTTGTCAGATTGGATAATAAATAGCATGCTACACAATCCAAACTTCGTGAAATAATAGCTACACTCAGGGTGTCAATCCATAGAGTCAATTAAATGCTTTCAAAACCCTAATAAGTATTATATTTGTTGAACGTAAAAAAAAAAACTTTGAAACCATAGAATTGTTAACGATACTGCATTTACAATTCTTTGATTTTACACTCGAAATCCTAGTTAAGTATCTCCCATTTAAGTCGTTCCTAGAATTGATCCTGGTGCTGTTTCGTGATGAGAGAGCCGTGAGGCCGAGTTCGCTTTAAGTGAAGGCCATTTAGGATCATTCCCGAAACCTCACTTAAATGGGATTTCCAGTGTAAATGCTTTTTATAATAAATGTATGTGATTGTGCTGAATTTTTGAACGGTCCAAACTTAAAATTTTCTAAATTGAAATTATTCATTTTGCAACATTTCAATTGCTTCACTTTTAATGCTGACTCAGCTATATACCGTTTGAATTTCGTGATTTCCAAAACGCACTATAAACTCCATTTTTGCTAAATTTGATTCCGTTCAGCATTTTCGGAAGTTATGGAATCTATTACAAATGTAAATTTTGAAAGTTTTCATATAGGTAACAGGGCTATTACAATGATACAGATTACTCTGCTATAATTACATTGGAGTACAATATTGGAATCATAGCATTGGACTTAACTCAGCATTTTTGCCGAAATCACTCAAAGCCAATAAGTACACAACGTGGGAATATTACTTTTGGTGGTGGTAGTAGCAGTCGTCGTCCGGGTCAGAATCAACAGTTTGCTCTATCGATTGGCCGTGGTCCATATGCCAACGTATATGGTTGACCGCGTTTCACTCCCCGTATCTTCCTTCAATAGCCGAAAATCGAAACTACTTCGACTTCTCAGCTCCTTATGCAACTAGGCCATTTGAATTGCAATTTACATTCTTGCAGTTCTCTTTTTTATTTCAACTTTAAGTTCAATTACAACCTCCATTAGTCCATATTACTGACAAACTTATTTATGTGCTTTGAATCTTTCATATCGTGAAATCAAGTTTTTAATATTCCAGTCTTCAAAAACTTCGGAAGCTCTAACAAATTCATCTTGTGTAATGAAATTGCACAAAAAGGCTTGATTAAGAAAAAAATGTTTCCAACCATCAGTATTTCTAATGGAAATATACTTTTATCGATTAAGCCTTTCTGTCTGATTTTATTACACAATTGAGATGACTTTCATAGATATTAAGTTTCTAATATCCTCCTAATAATTTAGAATTTATCAAACAGAGAGATTAAGCCCTATATTTCGTTACAGTTTTGAAAAGTTTGGTTCTTGGTGATCTCTTAAAAATATTATATTACAGGTCTACAAAATGTGTTACCTCCAATTTTATTTTTGCTTTACTAATTTATCAGATATAGTTTTCTTTATTAACTAAAAATGATAACATATCTAGCAATTCATTTTAATAATTAATGCAATAGTTAACTGTCTACGTGCTATAATATTTTTATATTTGAAAAATACCTACATGTAGAAATTTTCTACTATTTCTACTTAGCTTTTTGTATTTCACAACTTTGATTGCCATTAACTCAAATAAATGTGGCGTTCCGCAAGGAAACGATCCACTTTGTCGATTGTAGTTTCGGAGATATTCGCATTTTTGTTAACAAATGTTTAAGTATCGATTTTATGATTTCAATCGAAAATCATACTTCAATCTGTACTCTATCTCGTGAGATTATACTTATGTCCCGAAAGTGACCCATTGTGGGTATATTTTAATTTTGAACAAAAGATTTAACACGTGCGCTTTGGGCACTCGCCAATTTTAATTTCGTTTTTCTCGAAAAGCAGGTTTTCACGCACGTCACAAATACAGGTATAGTGTCAATGTTGCCTAAACTAATGTGCCGAGATATTCACAAAACGCTTCTGGCAATATCTAAATTTAAAAAAATATAATTCAATATTATCATTTTTACTCTTTTACTTCTATACATATATATATTTTTTGTTTTTTTGTTTGTTTTTAAGTTGAAGTTCACTCAGTTTGTTCCTGTGGTATAAAATTTTCGAAATTCTCTTTACATGAATAGATATCTTTTCATTTTTTTGAAATTTTGATTTTTTTGTTAATTGAAACGGAGTCTTTTTTCATGTACAAGCGGAACGAGAGACCCATTCTTAAACAGGTAACGAGATATGAGATATCCACCTGCATGAAAATACAATGAAGAATGTGATTATAATTTTGAAAATCAAATAAAAAAGCTTTTGGCTAAATACTATTTATATTTACTTGTAATGAAGAACAGAATTTAGTGGAAAAAAAGCAGAGCAGATCGACTTCAGAAAATTTAATTCGAGCTTGATTGTAAAATCGCAGGTGCAATAAAATAGTATTTGAAAAGTCGAGTGCTTGTTTGAACTATCAGTTCAAAGCACGCAGGCTTACGCAAACATTAAAGCTGAAAAAGGACCTGCCGAGCGAAAATCGAAACTCACATTTAGCATGAAACTTTATTCAATGGGACTGGCTCTTCCTCGTGAGAGAGTTCCATTAATATCTCGGAAAAAGGGCGATTTTCACTTCGTCATCCGAAATACTGGGTGATATCCAGTAATCGAATAGTTATTCGGGTCGAATTGGCAGACTTGGTGGTGAAATCAATATGCCTTCGGGAATCGATTATTTGGTTAATAACACCCTGTGATCTGCCTGGGGTGATAGATTGTAACTTATCTGCTGCATGTCTACATCAAAGAACACATATGATCGTTAACTATCCATAACGGTGACATGCATGTATTATTTAATCCTTGTCCATTTCACTCGATACTGATGAATTATTAAACTATTTCAAATTATGTCAAGTTTAGCGAATTAGGTAAGTTTCTAGGCACCAACTGCAAAATCTATTTTCAAATGTTTATTTACTATCCGCTCAAGAAGTAAATGAAAGAATGATTTTTCACAGTCCTCGAAAAATTATCAACTAACAATTAAAACAGCTGTTTACCATTCAAGAGATTGAAAGCAACATTTTTCACAATATGTGAAAAAAAACATGTACACAGAGACTAATAGGTATACTCATATACGTTTTCCCTTTAGATTTTTATAGGATACTTCAAGTTCTACCTTTCCTCAGTTTATCAGATTTTAAAACCAATATTAATAAAAGATCAAACAAATTTTCGCTCGCTTTATTTTTTATAGAATGCATTTTTTAATTACAAGACAAAATTTTAAACAACTTGTTCATCTACCCATTTAATTCCTTTTACTCGGTTTTTAAAAGCTCACTAGTCTTCACCTAAAAAACTACTGAAGAAGAAATAAATATTCTAAATACAAATTTTTGTTTCAGAATTAATAATCACAAATATAAGCAAGGGGAATTCTTTCAAGTAGGAATAATTTTCATGATGTTGAAAGAGTCTAAAATATAAACATTAAATCTCTGATGAAGATTCCTAACGAATATCTGTTCATTTAAGAATCGATGATTCTAAAAACATGAAGCATGATACTGTATCTAATATTCTAATCTTGATCACATTTAGCTTAGCTTCAGAGATAGGTGCATAGTTAATGGCGGATAGTTAAATATAAATATACACCTAACTTCACAGTAGTTTGAAAGTTTACTTTACTTTGAATTACTTTGAAGCAATCAACTAAACTATTTAGGGGATCAACTCACACTTGTAAGAGTACTTCATTTGCTAAGTTTTCCAGTCTGAAGTTTACTAGAGCAATTCTTTAAACATTTGCGGGTACACCTACTACGATAGGTGAAATTAAAGGGAATAACGCATGTTTTATTTAGGGAATAAAGCACCTAATTAAGAAACTTATTGATGCAGCAATTATGCATAACAGTTTCCCGATAAGTGCGGTCAATGGAAAAGAATAGAACGAGTTAGACATTTTGGAATGAAGATCAGGGGTTCTCTATAACACATTAAAAACTCTGAGACATACTTACGAGAATTCTTTAAAAAAAGCGAATAAAACATTCTGTAAAATCAAAATTACTATTTTACAATGAAAAACTCCAGTTCTGAGCTGAAGTGTTGTTAAATAGAGGTCAAAAATGTTTGATCAAAGAAAGTTATCCAGGTTCGAGGAAATGGATGTGGAAGTTGACAATCTTAAAGTGACACTAACCTAAAATTTGAGCAGTAAATAAATTTGTATGTAATAAAGGTAGCCAATTTCAATAAAATCGGCGAAGGTCTCAGTATTTGTCGAATCTGTTGTTGATTTTAAGAAAAATACGAAAATTTAATTTTGCAAAAAAAAATCTCTTGACCAGAAAAAAAGTTTGGCTCGCATGGAACTTATAATATTTCTTCATCATTTGAGTAACAGCTCAAGAAAAAATTTGACCAAAAAAAAGTATGGTTTTTTTGAAAATCTGCTTTTAATATTTTCAAAAAAATCGCCGCCATTTGGTTATTTTTCAACATTTTGTAAATATTTTTTGCAAATTTGTATTTTTTTTGGAAAAAAACCCTAAAATTTCAAATACTCATAACTTTTCAACAATAATTTTTTTCTGTAAACTGTAAAATAAGTCTTATATTCTTTGAAAAACAATATATTTAAGATTCGAATGTTTCTGTGACTTGAGGTTTCACTGCTTGTCTGATTTGAAATGGATTCGGTCAAATATTATTAAAAGTTAAAAAAAGGTTATTGTATCAAAAACTGGCATTTCCGAAAAATGCTTTCAGCACGGTGTGTATTTTATCTTGTAAGAATTTGTTATGCAATGGACTAGTTCTTTAAAAAAATATTGGTTGTCCAGTTATATACACCACTCTTCTATTAACAGAACGAGGAAATCGCCAAACACAAATTTATATTTTTTTAACCAGAATTAATAACAAGGGCATATTAACGAATATATTCTGTTTAAAATAAATATATATTTTTTTGTTAGTCATATCCTTTTTATTATATTTTCTCACTATTAACAGAATATCTCTTGTTTCTATTCTACTTGTTTTTATCGCGTTGTATGACTATATCATATCCTCTTTGCAACATTTTTTCATATTATCACTCGTCAATCTTCGATCTATGTCTATTTCGACTAATCCTAGCTTTTTCTACTCATTTTATCACTTTTCGTCTAATGAACGAGGGAGCCGATCGACTAACTGCGCAACACATACAGCTACATTCTATGCGTCAGTATAGCACTAATAAAAATGCAGACTATCAGGGCCACAAAGTAGACCGTTTTAGAATTTATTGTTATATAATAATAGCATACGTACATATACGAAACACATTCTCAGTTTCTTTAGTTGTGTGAGTAAACCTTTCAGAGGGTGAATTATATTTTCACATATTTTAAAACCTCTTGCATGCATTTGTCGTTTTATATTATTTTATTTATCTTTTTTTACTCTTTATTATTTGATATATTTTTGCACTAGTTTTACGCTAAAAATACCACTTGAAAATTTGTTGAATCTTACCTTTTTGGATGTGACAAATTATGGTTTCCTGTAACATAACAATAAAATATACAATTAATACTCAAAAATGTATAATTTCAAATTGCTCAAAATGTAACGTAATCTAAGCATAAAGTAATAAGCGTAAGCTTGTAAGTTAGAAAAACTACGTATACAATTTAAATGGTGTATAAGGAAGAGGAAGACGAAACTTCACAAGTTTCCAGAAACCTTGAGTAAAGTTAATTACTATTCTTTCTTCGACCCCATCTCGATCAATTAAAACTTTGAGAGACAATTAACATCTAGTGACAATCGTAGGCTAAGAGTATAAATTAAATCCCCCTTTTCTCTAAAGTGGAAATGGTCAATAAGAGAAAACTTGACGTCTAAGAGAGCTATAAAACGTGTTATATGACATGGAAACATAGCTACCGTATTGCTGTTACAACTGATCTTTTAGTTAAAATCCACTTTGAAATCAAATTGAAACTGTTAACAATACTAGTGAGCTTTGTTTTAAGACCAACACAAGTCACACATTAGTACACTGAAAAAATAGTTGGTTGCGACAACTAATAAAGTAGTAGGGCTAACTACTTTAGTTTGTAATATATGCCGCTGCTATTTAACTGGTTGAGGCTACTGCTTTTATTCGCAAGATTGGTAGTAGTTGTCCTTACTACTTTACTTGTTGTCGCGACAACTTTTGATGGTACATACTATTTTCAGGCAGTAGGCCTTATCACTTTAATTAGTAAGTCTTACTATTAAATTAGTTGGTCTTACAAATAAGCTAGTGGATGTCACTACTTCAAGTAATAATCCTCACTATTACAATTAGTAGTCCTTACTATTGAAACTAGAAAATTTTACTATTAAAATTACTGGCTCGTGGACTATTGCGAAGTTTGTACTTCTCAATATTTTAATTAAAGTAGATTTTACTATCATTTCTAATTAGTGGACACAAGAGGTCCTCAGGACTTCCTATGGAAACCAGGCCCTGATAAGACGTCATGTCAAAATACGCTCACATGCCCTTTGGGATGTTAATGACAAAACTACTATAATTTCAATATTTAAAAGTACAGACTTGCAATAGTAGCAAGTCTCTATTTAAAAATTTAGATCGATGCGACAGTCTTCATGGTCTTCACTACTGCACAATACGTAAAAAGGTTAAGATGAAAATGGCGACGATCGAGAATATGACGCGATATTTTGGTGCGAATGTGGGCAGCACTGCTCAGGTTTCAGTTCTGCCAATGTCGCCAAGGAGGGAAGCTTGTAACTGTTACTACTTTTATTTCTTGGAAAATAAATTTGTGGTAAATCTGACTACTTTATTTGTTGTGACTAGAATTACTATCGTTATTAATATAACCTACGTAGGATTACTAACGGCGACTTGTTGCCGCACTAAAATGGTTAGTTCCTTTTACCATCGAAGTAGTTGTCGCAGCTAATACCATCTCTACTAATAAAGAGCTTCTTGTCACAATTAACTAACCATTTTTTTGAGTGTAGTGTAACAGTTTTTATTTTGTTTAGTTACATTAAAATCTTCTCTATTTCAGAAACGTCAGAAAATGATTTTATGTAGCAGTAAGCGCCAAACAGTACATTTTGCATAATAACGGTAAACGCGTTTATGATTTGCCGTATAAAACTATTGAGTATTTAAAATTTAACTTGTAACATATTGTTAGCATGTTTAATAAAGTTTTATTTTATGCTAGTTCGAATCAAAAAGTAGTCAAATTTACATTTAAAAACACTTTTTTAAGCGCGTACATTTATATTTTTCTGGGTGTAGGCGGCTTTCGCAAAGACTGACGCGAAGCGTGCTTAGACTTTAGACGACGGACACAAAGTTATGGGATAGATTAGGCTTGTACTTTTAAAGACGGCCGTGACGATTTCAAAGAGCTATCAAATTTACTTAAACCCAACTCATGGTAATGCTTATTAACTCTTATTCATACGTACAGATGAAAACATAAAATTACCTGCAAGAACACTTAGTTTTTTCTGTGAAGCTATGCATTCATTTTTAATTTTACCTTCTGTCTTTTTCGCATTCTTTCTGTTCGCAAATCTATATCTTTTTCTTTTTATTTCCTTTGAATTTTGCTCTCGCAATTTGATGTCACCGATAAATAACATCTGTAATTTCCGCCTAGCTTTACATCCATACAAGGCATTTTCAATAAACCGATTTACGTTTGCCCTTCCTCCCAACCCTATTTCTCGCAGCTTGCGTTGTGCCTTCTGAATACCTTTCATCAATTTCCAATTTGGAATTCTCTCTTTCTCCTTCTCCTATATTCTCTATTTCTCTTTCTTTCATTTTCTTATCTGATAACTATTAAGGGTGTTGGTTCAATCCGAGTTGGAATTTTTTTTTATATGTACGTCACTGACTCAATATATAATTTTCGTCAAGTATTTGAGAACGAAAGAAAGAAAACTTGTCAAATATTCAAGGTTTTGCGAGATCCTCGGATCAATACAATTGAGAGAAATTAAGCCTTTTGCTGACGCAATTATTATTTTTAATGAAATTATCAATATTTCGAAAGGGAGCAATCTGCAGATAGCAGAAGACAGCATTTGAACGGCGAGAACCGTTTGCAAATTTATTTTTTTACTCACAATTCTGACATCAC
>CAKNWW010343454.1:0-14896 GCA_932074435.1 Andricus kollari
TGCAAGAAAAACTACTGCAATTACTCCGTGACCTTCTAAAGCAAAATTTCACGTAGAATCCGAATTCCAACAAGTTAAATGTTTATCTTCCCTTTTTAATGAGTTTTTCTTGCATGATACGGAGAGGATACGATGTGGATACTATAGGGATACGCTGTAGCGTATCCGTTCCGTTCATTCGGTCCGCTAGGGGGTACATAGAAAGACACAATGCGGCTCTATGGTGTGGATTAGTGATGGGACATCGAAATCGGAAACATCGATGTTTTGGTTCCGATACATCGATGTTCAACATCGATTATCGACCTCTCGATATATCGATCCCCTAAATATCGATAACTTTTTTTTTTGATGACTGCACAAGATAAGCTTATTAATCTTCGTTAATAATAATATTAGTTGAGGGAATATAATCTATACGTTTAGACACAATTTATTAACCAACAAGTACACGTGTTGCGTGATCAATCAAGCATTTCCTAACCTCAAATATAATCAGCAGACACTTCTATACAAATTTAAACAATTTTCGGTGCGCCTACCTCATGACCGGGCAAGCGTGGACAAATTCCGTAATTATTAAATTTTTTGCATACGGAACATTTTTAGACAACTAAAATAAAGTACAACAATAATTTAAATCTTATTTTTTCTATTAATAATTGTATTTACGCAACGAGAAATGCCGAAAATATTAAAAACAATATAAATATATCAATCGCACTGGTCGTAGCAGACCAAAATTTCGAGAATATGGCGGAATATTAAAAATAACTGATAATTGCATGTAAAATAGAAACTTGAATGTGATTGATTGAAGATTAAACATTTCATTTCTATACAAAATGTTACAATATTCCATAATAAACTATTTTCTTTATCCTAATACCAATTATTAGATCTACTTGACTTTATTTCGACATTTGAAATTAGATACATTCTTCTTCCATAATTAACTTCCAATAATAATTTAATAAATCATTTCTTTTAATTAACTGACAAGTTTATTCATTATCAAAAAATATTAATTTTTGAGTTAAATCTTAATTTATTGTTGAGATTGATAATTTTTAATAATTATAATTACATTTTTTCAAACTGAAGAGAACCAATACATTTCTCGCTGCTGAAATACAATTATTAACAAAATGTAAGATTCGAATTATGTCTACGTTCGATTTTACTTGTCTAAAAATGTTCCATATGCAAGAAATTAGATAATGACCGAGTTTGTCTACGTTTGTCCGGTCATGTCCGGAAAAAAATAATTGAACATAACAGCAAACACTTTGATTTTTAAAAGTTAGAATTTGATATTCAGATTTTCCGCTCATGTTGTTTAATTCTAAATAAATAAGATTTAGTCAAATGTAACAGCTTTCGAACTCTTTTATATCTGAACGAAAATATGACCGTAAATGTAGTAATTTATTTAAAAAAGGAAAAACCTGTATCAATATGTAGTAATTTATTTAAAAAGAGGAAAAATCTTCCAGCATCGATGTTTTTTAGAACAACATTGATGTTTTTGTACTGTAAATCGTTTTTTCATTTGGACATCGATGTTTCTGTTTTCGATATATCGACACTTTCGATTCGATGTCCCTTTTTGATCATGGTCCCATTACTAGTGTGGATGTAATGCCAGTCTTGCCATATGCCCAGGGGAAACTGGAGTCAGGGTCGTCTGTTGTGGAAAATGACCGGTGTAAGATCTACTGGAATTTCTCATTCACCAACACTCAATGTATCAGTGCTACAAAGCCTGATATTGTCCTCCAAGGTATTTACGTGATTGAATTCTCGGCACTAGCCGATGGTAATATCACGGCATAGGAAAAAGAAAAATGGGTTAAATATCAAGCACTTCCTTAGCACTTCCGATCATAATCGGCTGCCTCGGAGGTATGAAAGCTTCATTTCTTAGCCAACTCAACAAGATTACGGCTTGCCAGCGTCAGGCTCAGTCCATCGCGAACCGGATGCAAAAGGCTATAATTCTGGGATCACTTCATCTGGTCCGTCAACACTGTTCCTCAAAACATTCTACAAAGACTGGTAGCTCTAAAAAAAGTATCCAGAGATGAAAGCTTCACCTCCAACTGTCCCGTCTGCTGCATAAGGTCATCCGCGACTAGTGACCGGACTCCAAGGAACAGTGTTGTACGATGTCATCTCGCTCAAATTTCCCACTCTTGCTTACCTTCTAGGACAGAAGGAGCAGGACAACTTCTTAAAATAATAAGAGTAGATTAATAATATATATAAAATAAAAAGAAATATAATCATAATTTTCCGAAAATATATGTAATATAATATTCTCCTTTTTGACGACGAGGAAGTTTTTTTTTTCTTACCAACAAAAAAGACGTTCAATTTTCAATTACAAAAACAACCACATTTTTCAAAAAAATCGCTTTTGTCCCACGAGTAAAATTTCCTTTAGATTATGTGGCGAAAACGTGAGTCGTTTAAAGACTTTAAAGGGTGGCAAGGTTACCCGCAAAGATCCCAGGATCCTGTGTGGAATTCTCTTGTCGAGCATTCTTGCTGCAAATCGCACCGTAATCTCCGCCAAGAAATACGGCAGCATCTGACTAATCACACTGTGTTTGGTTGGATCACTGGTATATCTAAAATGATCTATAAAAAAGTTTTTTTTTTCTATGAAATATTACGAAAATGTATGTCTCCAAAAACTTTACGAAAATTTAAGATTGTTCTGAATACGAAAAAACTACGCCGTCTATGAAATGCATTGAAAAATCGTAAAATTTTCAATACTTTCACAAAATTTGGATGTAAATTTGTTTAATTTTTCGCGGAAAAACAGAACTATTTTAATCAGGGTTGGAATTGAAAATACCTGTTCATGTTTTCATCCTTCTTCTATTCAGTACATTTTTCACTGCTGGCAGTCGCTCGGTAGTATTATTAGGTCACATGATTGTAGATTTACGTAAAATAGGTTTTATGCAAATAAAAGTTGAGGAATATCTTCGCTCCTCTTGATCAATAAATAAAAAGTAAGATGACAATTTATTTAAATAAAATTTTTCGCTTAAAGCATACAAACTTTTACTTGTCCATGTAAAAGATTTGATTTAAAAATTGAATTGAAACAAGTTTATATTTGTTTGAATCAAACAAATAGGTATCTCAGTGAGTGCTTTAAATTTTCTTCGGCAGTCCCGAAGGGCTAAGCTCCTCGCAGTTCCTTTTCCCGGTACCTGTGGCCGGACACTCGGCCAGCCGTACTCTCTCTTCTATTGTGAACGAGGAAAATCCCATCTGATCATTTTGTCTCAACACAAAACCGAGCGATACAAATTGGAGACTGGAAGGTGAGTATCGTATCGGTATCGTCTCAGTATCGAAAAATATCGCTCGGCGGCATCACTAAAATGGTCGGTTGTTTGGGTTGGTACGTTAGTTTGGGTTGGATTGAGTGTCTTAGTTTATTTGATTTGGGTGGTTTGGTTGTGTCGCTTGCGTTCGTTTGGATTTGATTGGGAGTCGCTGCATTACCTCATTACTTTTACAATGTAGGCTTTATCTTTGCAAGAGAAAATTTAAATGATTCTCATTTATGGAGAAGGCGGCAGGAATATCGAGGATGTCGTCATTCTTTGTGCTCAAATTTTTCCGGGCAGTGTACGGTCACGCGCTTCTTTTTACCGGGTTGTCAACAAATTCACCACTGACGGAAGTGTAAAAGCGAAAAAAAGGAATCGTCGAAGAACCATTACTGGAGTTAGTAATGAAATCGCGATATTAGCCGCAGCCGCTCATGACCCCCATGTTAGTACTCGACAACTAAAACTAAGCCGTGATTACGGAATGTCTTGAACCTGTGTTTGGAAGGTATTTAAACGTAATAAATATCATCCCTATCATATTTCACTGCATGACGAACTTCATGGACAATGATTTTCAAAACCGAGTGACAACGGGCCCTTCAATGGGCGCTTTAGCAGATACAAGGGAACCTGAATTTCCCTTTTCGAGTATTTTTTTTTGACGAGTCGTTTTTCACGAACCACGGTAAGGTTGATCGACATAACATGCATTATTGGAGTGTAGAACACTCACACTGGTTGCACGAAATTGAACGTCAGCCTCCTTGGTCCATGAACGTTTGGTGTGGAGTGATTTAAGACCAATTTATCGGTCCGTAATTTGTTGATGGTAACTTTAACGGTGACAAATATCGTAACTTTTTGGAAAATGAACTTCCAACATTGCTTGAAGGTCTACGCTTGGAAGTGCGACAGAACATGTGGTTTGAACATGACGGTTGTCCAGCGCATTATTCGGCAATCGCGCGTGAAGCACTGAATCGTGAATTCAACGGTCACTGGATCAGTAGAGGAGGTCCGGTAAATTGGCCTGCCAGATCGCCAGACCTTACGTCGCCGGATTTATTTTTGTGGGGTTCTTTAAAGAATCCAGTTCATCAAGAAATTCCAACAACTCGGGAGAATATGAAACACCGAATCAGGACTGCTTGTAACTAAATAAAATCAGACACACTTCGCAGTTGTGTGCAAACTTTCCGAGCGCGGATCAACAAGTTCATCGAAGTGGTAGGAAACCATTTTGTATACTTAATGTAAAATTTTCATCGAAAACAAGCACCTCGATTGTGAAAAAAGCTCCACGATAGTGAGAGGCGAGGGGACTCACCGAAAACAAGCACCCCGATGGTGACAGGCAAGGGAACACACTGAAAAAAGCTTCCTGGGTAGCGCTAAAAGTAGTTAATTCATTGAATGCTTACATACCTGGTCTCAAAATGAGAAGATTGCGTTTTAAAAATAAAATTGAGCTTTCTAATTTGTCTTTTGTTTGGAAGAGCCTTCCTTGAATAGTCAACAATGTCATTTTTTGCAATTAGAATCTGAACTTGCAACAAAAAATATAGGTTCCCATTTGAAATGTCAAAGTTACTCCCCTTCCCGCCCCCAAGGGGGTGTGGTAAATTTTTTTGGAGGCGCTTTTCCCCCTTTCGAAAATAAAAAGTTTTTATTATGGTACGAATACAAAATTCGTAATGATTTATGTAATATTTTTATTTATAATACCAGAGAAAGCTAAACGGTGCTAGGCCGATCGCCATTTCCATTCGATTATTACATGCACGTGTAGCGCCATGTATTTTTCGCATACTTGTTATTAAATTGATTTATTCACCTCAATATAAAAAAAAATGATTCACTTAATCGGTTTTGAATTAGCATTCTAAACAATCAAATTTGCACTAAAATTGATATATCTTGGAGTAGATATCTCAGCACTTATTGGAAACATTTTGTTTATACAAAAGTATAAACAACAAAATTATAAACAAATTGCTAGAAAAATTTATTGTTCCTCTGTAGAGTACGTTTCTTCAAAAGAAATTTGCATTTTTTCGAAATTTTTTCGATCCAATATGTTCAGAGATATCTATCTACCTGCCAATATGTCAATTTTAGTGTAAATTCAATTGTTTATAACGATATAACTTGAAAACGAATAATTGTAAAAAAAATTGTATCCGAAAAAAGTCTTGTTTTGGTTCAAATTTTCCAAAACATATTTTACAGATTTTTTTTCCATAAATACTGTATTTGTTTTTAAAAAAACTTGTCTAAATAATTAACGATCAACTTTTAGAAAAAGTACATAGGACAAGAGTTTTGTAATTTTCAAAATGGGTATTTATGCTTCCGATGTAAAATTATGAAAAACTGAGACAATAAAGTTTATTGCCTAATTTTTATAATGAAAACATAGATTTGGTTCTCTTGCCTTGTGTTATCAGAGCGACTAAATACCTGTGAAAAATTGCAGCATTTTTATTATCGATTCTCTATATGAAATCACGCCCTCAAACGTGAAAATTTGGCACTTTTTCAGTGTACTTTGGCGTGTACATCTATTCTTAATGATATAATTAGACTGAATAAATATCTATGTGGAAGAAACTATCATTCCCCTGGCGGACCGGGTGAACGGAACGGATACGCTACAGCGTATCCATATAGTAACCACAGCGTATCCTTTCCGTAACTTGCAAAAAAACTCAATAAAAACAGCAAGATGAAAATTTGTATTGTCGCAGTTATGATTCTACGTTAAAATTGTCGTTAGAAGTTCATAGAGTAAATGCAATAGCTTTTTTTGCAGCGTTAACAATTTAAAAAAGTACACTACCTATCATTAACGTCTGCTGAAGGCGACTTTAAGCTACTACTTCAAGTATTTTACTTTTAAAAATGTTTAACTCTGCAAAAAAAAACTATTGCAATGACTCTATAACCTTCTAACGGAAATTTTAACGTAGAATCAGAATTGCAACAATTGAAATATTTATCTTGCTGTTTTTATTGAGTTTTCTTGCAAGATACGGAAAGGATACTATGTGGATACTATAAAGATACGCTGTAGCGTATCCGTTCCGTTCACTTAGTCTGCTAGGATCATTAGTAATTGTTCACTAAAATTTCAGAGAAAAGTTTTAAACTACTAAAAGAAACAGTAAAATATACTCTCTTACTCTGAATCAGTTAAAATTGTACTAATTGAATCAGTTTATTGAATTTCGACTGATGAATGAGTTATTTCGTGATAATTACTAATTTAAATAGTAAAAAATCGTTCATTAATTTAAATAGTAAAACATAACTGAATTGAATCAGTTGTAGATAACATAACCTCCTGAGTATTCGTTAATGACAAGAGCGATGGTGTGATTCCAAAGTCGATTTCGAAATTGACCCGTGAGATTATTCTAACTTCACTTCGAACTACGCAGTATAAGAAAATTATACTTATTGAAGCTATGCTACTGCTATCCTATAAACGAATCACAAAGTTTCTATAACGTGTTCGAGGAAAAACATATGTGCAGCATAACCTCTTAAAATTAATTGATCTCATCATTTGAACTTTTACTGTTCAATTAGTAGTTTCACGGCTGGGCTCCATTCTTCTAGATAACTGATCCAATTAGTAATTTATCTTTTTACTAATTCAATCAGTACATTTCTACTATTTATCAGTAACTGCGTTTTAGCTATGTCAATTAGTAGAATTTAACTCATAATCAGTTATATTGTACTAATTCAAATTTAGAGTGTAACTAATAACTAGTATTTTTACTAAATTTTGAGAAAGTAAATTATCGTATTTTTGATAAGCCAGATTTAGAGAGATAAGAAGCGACAAGAAAGAAGAAAGTTCAGTCGAAAATAAGAAAGAAGGAGAAAACACGTTCTCGGGACATTTCGACTGATCCTTTTGAGAAAGTAGCAAATCATTGTGGCTGTTAATAAAAACGCAACCCATGCCCTCTATATTAAGTATATACAAATTTTTATTTTAGAAGGCACCAGTTGCGTTTTTATTAAGATTTTTATTTAAGAGCGGAAAAAACATGACGTCATGAACATCTTCAAATGTTTCGAGCAGTTTTACTTCCGTTTCGTAAGTGGGAAAAATACTTTCCATATCTTTGTCTTTTTCCCTCTTGTGAAAAGTGTTCGAAACATTTGTGACCGTCCGCAAAGAAAGGGACCTAATGTGGAAAAAATCGATTTTTAGGTTCATAATGCAAAGAGAAGCCCTCTTATGGAGTTCCTATATTGGAACGCCCCTTCAATCATTCCTCCTGTAAAATGTAGCTACCGCGCATTAGGTCCCTTTCTTCGCGGACGGTCACATTTGAATATAGCCTGGCATGCACTCTAGCGTTTTTCTTAAATGAAAGGGTCTTATTAAAAATTGTAAATTAAGAAAAACTCGTACTTATCTGATACTTTTCAGGTCGCTTTTGCATAATTCACATTTTTTTATTGCATGAATATATTCTTGTTCAATTTTCAATTCCCTAATAATGATTATTTAAAATCAAAAGTTGCTAAGGTGTACCCGTATTTTTATTTTATATTTTTTGATTAACATGAATAGTTTGAAAGTCGTTTTAATAGATCGATTGGATAACTTGAGCTAACTACTACATATTATTAACCTGAACATATAATGGGAGGGAAGGTGACGGGACATGCTTACCATCAAGTGCTGTTCGCCGATGTATTTGTTTGCCGTGTACATGACCAGCTCAATTATTCCCATGATTATGAGCTCCATATACGTTGTTTTGCCTAAAACGGCTCCCATGGATATTAGGGGCGCTGCTACTGCAACATCTGCAGTAAGCAATCTATAAAATAACAGTGCCAATCTTCAATATAATTTAGTAATTTCAAAGGTAATACTAGTATATTTTACTGATATGATTTGCATCAGGAAAATAAAAAATTTATTTTTACAGAAGAAGAATATTTATCTATAATCCAGTCACCACTAACACTTCTGTATGCACTAATAGGTCCCCGAGATAACTTTTGTTCAACAGGTCAAAAAAAGTCCCCTGATTACGAATAACTTCGTTATTTTTTCGAAATCCTGGCCTGTTTTTGTTTAAAGAATTTTCCTTAACAATTACATTATTTATTACCTAAAAAAATTATAAAATCATTCTTAGCATTATTTGTGCTGAAACTGCTAACCAAGATAATTCTACTGATTACGATAAGATTAACGTTATAAAAAAACAGTTGTCGCGAACAACTTGAAAATTGTTGCTTGTAGATTTATAAAAAATATATTTTTTATAAGGCTGTGAGTAAATAATGGTTGGTTATACGAGAAAATGTCACAAAAGTAAAAAGTTTTATCTTGTGTCAAAGATTAATAAAGAAAATGCAAAACAATGAATTCTGGTCAGTGAGGATTTTTTATTTATAACAAACGTTATAAACAATAATGCAAGAGATTTTAAGAAGAAGAAACAATGTTATAATTAATAGATATAAATAGGTTTCGCAACAGTTTTTGGGAAAATTATGAGACTG
The DNA here is from genome assembly GCA_932074435.1 of Andricus kollari. Classification (NCBI taxonomy): domain Eukaryota; kingdom Metazoa; phylum Arthropoda; class Insecta; order Hymenoptera; family Cynipidae; genus Andricus; species Andricus kollari. The sequence goes on from CAKNWW010343454.1 coordinate 8,901, forward strand.
GTTAGCCTGGATGATTTTTTATTAACAAATAAAAAGTCCAGACGATTTCCTCTTAAAAATAGAAATTTTTTAATGACGATTCACGGAGAGAAGTTTGTGTTTGATCGGATGGTTTCTTTTCTCTTTCAAGCGATTTAACCTCGATATAGACAATAATTGTAAACGGTTTATCCTACGAAAAAATTGTGCAAGTCAAACAAGTTTTATTCTTGGTCAGCGTTGCTAAAAATGATTTTATACATTTTTTTTTGTAATAAATAATGAAATCGGTAAAAAAAATGGTTTAAACAAAAATTGACCAGGATTTCGAGAAAATAGCAAAAATATTCGAAATCAGGGGACTTTTTTGACCTCTTGAACAAAAGCTATCTCGGGGACCTATTAGTGCATATACATCAGTGTTAGTGGCGACTGTATTCCAACTTTATAATAAGTAACAACAGTTTTCGAAAATAGTTTTACTCCATGAATAAAAAATATGCTCCATAAACCATAATATGCTTTACTCCGTTTTTTCTATGTTTTTATTGATTTTTATCGAATCTCTTCTAACTATTTGAGATCAGATGAGAAAAACCAGCTGGTTTCCGAAACGTTATCGATTATCTTATTAAAATAATTTAAATTATTAGTCTGGAAGATGTAGTTTTTCTTTTTGATTCTCTTACCTTAAATTTATTATTGGGTCTATAACTTAATTCGTGCGGTTTTTTCAAACTTATGATGTTATATAATAATAATTGTTATACCATAGTATTATTCGAAGTATTGCCCATCTGAATCTATGAATTTTGCCCATATTTCAAGCAATTTGTGGATTCCATCCCAACTGCGCCGGCTTGGCGGCCAAAAATGAATCAAGCCAATTTTTGATACCCTGTTCTGATGTGAACCGTATTCCAGTGAGGGCGTTCTGCATCGACCGGAACAAATGGTAGTCCGAAGGGGGCAAGGTCTATGCTATTAGGCGGGTGGGGTAAAATTTATCATCCACTGTTTTCCAGATAGTTCTTAACCGGAATAGCAACACGGGGCCGAGCGTTGTCATGATGGAAAATTATTGCCTCGTGTCTGGTCGCATATTCTGGGCTTTTTTCGGCTATTGCTCTCTTCAAACGGATTAATTGTGTTCGGTAGCGTTCTCCATTGATGGTTTCACCCGGTGTTAGCAGCTCATAATAAAGCACACCCTTCTGATCCCACCAAATACAGAGCATTACCTTCGCACCATGGATATCCCACTTTGCCGTTGATTTGGCTAGATGGCCGGGTTGCACATATGATTTTTTGCGCTTGGGGTTGTCGTAACGGATCGATTTTTCATCACCAGTAACAATCCGATACAAAAAGGACTTCGTTTTGTGGAGTTCCAGCAGCATTTCGGACATGCAAAACCGCCTTTCAACGTCTCTCGGCTTGAGTTCATGTGGAACCCAATTTCCTTGCTTTTCAATGTATCAGGCTGCTTTTAAACGTTTTGAAACGGCTGCTTGAGTGACTCCCAAAGATTCTGCGAGATCTTGTTGTGTTTGGCAACAATCTTCATCGAGTAATGCTTCCAGTTCTTCATCTTCAAACTGTTTTGGCTGCCCAGGACCTTCTTCGTCTTCCAAGCTAAAATCACCACTTTTAAATCGAGCAAACCACTTTTGGTACGTTCGCTCAGCTAGAGCATGTTCACCATACACTTCCACAAAAATACGATGACTTTCGGTAGCAGTTTTCTTCATATGAAAATAATGAAGGAGAACTCCCCGCAAAAACACTTTTTAAGGCACAAAGTTCGACATATTTAAGTGAACAAAAATTATAGCTGTTTACGCTTCAAATGAATGACATATAGTGAAAAAGATGCACAATGACAGTAGCTTTTCAACGCATGTCGGATGTTTGGAACGATGGAATAATAATCAAGTTACGCCATCTCTTAGCAAACCGCACGAATTAAGTTATACTCCCAAAAACTAAATTTTCCCAGACGTAAAAAGGAAATTTTATTCTTCTGGAAAATTTTAAATGCATAGTTATTATAGAAAACGCATCTGGGTTATTTCAAATTAATATCAGAATTCTTGTCCTCCGACAAATTTATAGTCTTGTCGCTTGAAATATTATATTGTATATATTTTTTAAGTAAACTGTGTCCTAAACTATAAAAATCACGAACAAAATCCGGACTGAAATTAATTTTTTAATGCCTATTTGAGAAATACAGTGAAAATCCATGTCCATTTACGATTTGTTTCTAAAAAAATTAATCGTAGGTGTATTTCTTCAGCATCTAGTACTTAAAAACATAAAATATAAATGCTTTAATACCATTTTAGACAGGCCTGTCATTGTAAAAAAATAGGTGGGTAGGCCCTTCTTAGATGACTGGGGGGAGGGGTGGAAATATATGTATGAGAAAAGTTTTATTTTTTAACAGAATTTTCTCAAGTACTGCACTGTTAAAAATGTTTGCAATTTTACTATAGATTTACTATACATTTGTATAGTAAATTTAAAAACTCGGTCTATGAAATATCAATTAAGAGGCTGTATAGTAAATTTCATATACATGTATATTGATCAACTTTTAGAAAAGTCAGGTAATTTTACTTTCAATGAATTAAAAATAATTATGGCAGTAATTTTCAATTCTAAATGATAAAGCATAATATTTTTTTATAGTTAAACATAAATCGTACTGGGTTTTAAGTGGAAAAGTTCAATTAAGCGAATTATTAAGACACCTAACCTAAAAAAATCGGTACTCACGTTAAAATTTTGACATTTACAGTGAATTTTGAAGAAAATTCCACCCGTATGTTGCACTTTGATTATAAATAAGAATTTAATCGATGAATGTTAGTTTATCACTTTAGTTTTAAATAGTTGACCAGATTTGGGTGCATCAAAGAACTTTCAACTTTCACGCACTGTGTTTTACAATACATGTATATTAATTCTGCAAGAGATGGTATATTAAATTTACAACACGTATATGCATATTGCTTCCAATACATTTATAGTAAAATCGCTATAGAAATTTCTAACAGTGTGTTTATTAATATGAATGAATTAATATAACATTTATAACTCTTCAAAAATGTTACAGTTAGATTAAAAGAATTTAAAAATAATGTAATACATCCTGAAAAAGAGGTAGGCATAGGCCTGGCCTACCCTGAAAAAAGTGAGCAGGCCGGGCCTCAATGGCCTACAATGCCTACGTACAATCTCAGGCCTATTTTTAGCCGAAAATTGGTATAATTTTTACTTTTTTAAACAAATTTAGAGCGGCGCACTTTATGAATTTGATTCGGTTTAGCACTATCACATTAAATATAATAATAATATATAAAACATTTTTATTGAAAGAAACCATTATAATTAATTAATTTGATAAATGTGTAATACCTCAAGTCATGCATGTCCACCTTAAAACGAGGATCGGTGTTTAAAAAGCAACCGTTGGATATTATTTGTTACCATTACCCTCATTACTAGTCATACAGCTTTTTAGGACGCAAAGCGAAAATCTTGCAAACTTGATTAGCGGAGCTGGAGAAAAGAGAGGGATTCCGTCCCACCTGCCTCATAGTGGGACGAAAATGGGTTGTCGGGTTCAATTATGTACCAGATTAGTCTGATTCATGTAATACTTCTAACCTATATCCCCATAGTTCGATTAACATAACCTCAAAAGCTAAAAAGTGTGTATTAATGCAAATTTTCATACTCATATATTTTTTTGAGCAAATTTGAGTAAAATCTATAACTTTGAGTTTATCAGGCTACTGATTATGTTTTTTCGGCGAAAAAAAAACAATTTGCAAAATAATCGATTTAATATACAGTAGAATAACAAATGATTGAAAATGAACTTTCTTTAAAAGATATAATCATTTTTTATTCTACTGTATATTAAATCGATTATTTTGCACATTTTTTTTCCGCCGGAAAAACGTAATCAGTGGCCTGATGAACTCAGAGTTCTAGATTTTACTCAAATTTACTCAAAAAAAATATATGGGTATGAAATTTTGCATTAATACACACTTTTTAGCTTTTGAGGTTATGTTAATCGAACTATGGGGATATAGGTTAGAAGTATTACATGAATCAGACTATTCAAGTACATAATTGATGATTAAATGAATCGATTTTTCAGTTATTGACTTCATTGTACAACACGTTTTAATGGAGAATTTTTTCGCAATTTTGGTGTAAAATTTGGAGGTTAGAAAAGCAATTTTGCAACTTTGTGGTAGTGATGCGCTAAAGTAGAACCCTTTCCGAGTATTTTGCAATTTGGTTCGTCTCATTTGGTTGCGAAATGCGGATTTTTAAACCCGACAACCCATTTTCGTCCCACTGTGCGCCCGGTCTAATCGTTGGAAAAGCTTGACGTCTAGGGGAGCATTCACATATTACGTAACGTTTTTCTTGACTGTCCTACATAATGCTTCTTCGATAGTAAGGGTACGTAACTATGACATAGACGTAACCAACCTTGAACTCCCCCTCCCCTTTTAATGTTACGTCATATGTTAAAATATAATAATATAGTATAGTGTAGTGTGGTGTGGTATAGTATAGTAAGTATAGTAGAGTAGAGTAGAGTAGAACATAGAGAGTAGAGTAGAACATAGAGAGTAGAGTAGAGAGTAGTTAAAAATATTGTTATCTTATGTCTCATCAATAATATTTATATATGTATACAGCAAGATTAAAACGAGGTATAATTAGCAAGAAATATAACTAAGTTTTTACGATCGTATTTTCATTTTCTACATGGTCGTGTATTCATACTAAATTTGGGGCCAAAAGTCGAGACCCATCACTTCTTTTGATTGAAACTTACTCAAAAAAATCTCTGAATTGTTTAATAAAAATAATCTGAAAGCTTAAAGTCTTCCAAATCCAACGATATGATCACTTTTACTCCAAAAAACTGCTATTAATAGTTAGAGGCAAAACATCCCAAAAAACAGGATTTTTCGGCTTCCTTTTTCCAGCGTCGACTTTCACCTGTTCACAGAATGAGGAAATATTCAATAATTTACTTTTTACGGGGATTTATTTACAAATAATTTATCTTGAGAACAAATGAAAATAGGAAGCTGTTTAATGGCTCTAAATGTGCAGTTTTGTGATGCGCGTGCAGTTCAATAATTAAATTGATGATAAGATTATTCTTACGCAAGAAATATCATTTTGAATCTTTCTGACTGTAATCAGTGTTCGCGCGTGGGCGGCACAGCGGGACAAGTGGTAATAAAAAAGTACCCTTTCGATGACAATAGTAACTCCAGAAGTAAGCCGACTCCACGGAACATATGTGATAACAAAGTTACTACTGTCATCACAAGGATACTTTTTTTCTACTACTTGTACCGCTGTGCCGCCCACACGCAAACACTAATTAAAGTCAGAAATATTCAAAATGATATTTCGTGCGTAAGAATGATTTTATCATAAATTTAAATGTTCCCAATCTTAATTTGTTCTCAAGATAAAGTACTTGTAAATAAATTCCCATAAAAAGTAAATTATTGAATATTTCCGAATTTTGAAAAATTTATTGCATTAAAGAATGTTAAAAGAGTATCTGTGAACTTTTTCAGTTTTTGTATAACTTCGACCTCGGTTTGGGAACAGGTGAAAGTCGACGCTTGAAAAAGGAGACCGAAAAATCCTGTTTTTTTTATGTTTTGCCCTCTAACAATTGACAACATTTTTTTTAGGTTTAAAGTGATCATATAAATATATAAATATGTGTAAAATATATAAACCATACGTTCTTCACTATGTGTTCCTACGTTTAAAGTATTATTAAAAATGCAATTTAAGTTTATTGTAAAGTGTACAAACTATACGTTCTTCACTATGTGTTCCTACGTTTAAAGTATTATTAAAAATGCAATTTAAGTTTATTGAAAAATGTACAAACTATACATTCTTCACTATATGTTCCTACGTTTAAAGTATTATTAAAAATGCAATTTAAG
>CAKNWW010343471.1:0-10827 GCA_932074435.1 Andricus kollari
TAGGCTAATTTTGGGCGGTAATGCCGATTTTTGGGCTATTGTATTTTTCTCAAAAAACAAAATTTTGGGTGGAGGTGCTGACTGCCCGAGCAGCTAGCACCTCCAGTACATGAAAACCTCAAAATTAAAAAATCTAATCATTCCAGAATTTCGGGCTATTTTCGGGCTCTTGAAATACGAAAAAACTAATTTCGAAAAAACAACCCCTATCATTGACAACCAACCCTAAATTTTGAAAAATAATTTTCGGACAAAACAAACTACTCCAGAATTTCGGGCTAATTTCGGGCTCTTGAAATACCAAAAACAAATTTCGAAAAAATAACCCCTATAATTAACAACCAACCCTCAATTTTAAAAAACAATTTTTGGACAAAACAAATTACTCCAGAATTTCGGGCTATTTTCGGTCTCTTGAAATACGCAAAAATCTATCTCTCAAAATCGAACACTATCACTGACAACCACCCCTCATTTTTTTAAAATACTTTTTTAACAACAAAAAAATACTTCATAATTTCGCGCTGGTTTTGGCGGTAATGCCTATTTTTGGGCTGTTGAAATACCCAAAAATTAATTTCCCAAAATCAACCCCAATCAGTGACAACCACTACTCAATTTTGAAAAATAATTTTTGGAGAAAATGCGAAATTTGTGCTGAGTTCTGTTCGGCGAAGACAACCAGATTGTCTTATGACCTCGCTTATGAAAAATTCCCTCATCACTCATATTTCCTAAAATACCCCAGGTTTTTTGGGACTTGAAAATACTCATGTCCTGCAAATTATCGCAAGAGGAAATTCAAAAATGAGAAATTTGTTTTGAGTTCTGCTCGGCGAACACAACAAGATTGTCTGATGACAAATTTCTCCATCGTTCATATTTCCGAAAATACCCCATTTTTGTGGATTTGACAAAATTGAAGTTCCGAAATTCTTCAAAATTTTTAAATCAAAATAATTAAATCTCAATTCAATTCGTATTTAAATCAATTTTTGAAATAATTTTACGGATTGGGCAATATTTTAGTTTTGAAAGTTTTTAAAAACATAATTATTGATTCAATTCTGGTAGCGCCATTTTTCCTGCGTTTTATTTTCAATGGTTGGTTGTCAGTGAAAGGGGTTGTTTTTTTGAAATTTGTGTTTTGGTATTTCAAGAGCCCGAAAATAGCCCGAAATTCTGGAGTAGTTTTTTTCTGTCAAAAAATGGTTTTTCAAAATTAAGGGTTGGTTGTCAGTGACAGGGGTTGTTTATTCGAAATTTGTTTTTGGGTATTTCAAGAGCCCGAAAATAGGTCGAAATTCTGGTGTATTTTGTTTTGTCAAATAATAATTTTTCAAAATTGGGGGTTGGTTGTGAGTGACAGGGTTTTTTTTTTCGAAATTTGTTTTTGGGTATTTTAAGAGCTTGGACATAGGCCGAAATCCTGGAGTAATTTGTTTTGTCCAAAAATTTATTTTCAAAATTGAGAGTTCGTTTTCAATGATAGGGGTTGTTTTTTCGAAATTGGTTTTTTCGTATTTCAAGAGCCCGAAAATAGCCCGAAATTCTGGAATTATTAGATTTTAAAATTTTAAGGTTTTTATGTACTGGAGGTGCCAGCTGCTCGGACAGTCAGCACCTCCACCCAAAATTTTGTTTTTTGAGAAAAATACAAGAGCCCGAAAATCGGCATTACCGCCCAAAATTAGCCCATAATTAGCCCGAAATTCTGGCATAAAAGAAATATTGATAGTCCGTTGTGGAGGTGCCAGCTGATCGGACCTATGAATATGCCGATTGTATAATCTCGGAGGCAACAGACTCGTATACGAGACGGGTGGAAGCCGTCCAGGAAAGGCCGAGCATCTTCCCGGATTGGAAAGTTGAAGACGGTCGGTTATACAAACATCGGACCGAACCCCTAACCGATCCCTTGGTTACTGACTTAGATTCTTGGAAGTTGGCGATCCGTGAGGAGCAAAGACTGAAAGTCATGGAGGAAGCACATTCGAAGCCTCAGGCGGGACACTTAGGTATCGAGAAGACGGAGAGTCGAATTGCGTGAAGATATTACTGGCTGGGGATGTATCATGACACCGTGAAATTCGTTCAACGCTGCGGCTCGTGGCAGAGGTGTAAAGTGGAACAGGCTCTCCACTGCGTTTCCTCTTCTTGTCCGAATTAACCTTTTTTCTCCTAAACTCGAAAACCTTGCCCTTTTCTTTACGGACAGAAGTCATTACAAAAAAAGTCATTTAACATTATTGAAAAATATTACATTTCTTATCAAAAGATTGTTACTTTTCCACATGTATAAATAAATATTTAATCGTTGCCCTTTATCATAAAAAATTCACCCTATTTTTCCTTTCTTGAGCTCCGACGCTGGGAACCCTCAAACTTAAAACAAAAGAAATTCAGTATACTGAGTTCTAGACGATTGAATAATAGTTGACCATTCTTATTTATAGGATCGGAATCAATCCAATTCTACGTAGGGGTTGACCGTGTCAACGTGTGGCACACGTATGATTTTCTAGAAGCGTTTCAATACTTCGTCGCCCTCACGTACGTTTGCAACCGAATGTATAACGATGAAGTTGCTGCAACGTTGCAGTTTATAGGAGAATACATGGCATGCATTCAAGCAGGCGGAGGAAGCAAATATCGCTGCAAGACAATAACTTCTCAGCTGGTTCTCACTTTATACAATAAATTCAGAGATATTAATCTTGTGTAGACGTAGATTATGGTATAAAAATGTCTAACTTGTTCAACGTATTTCCTAGCGATTGTTTCGGATAGGATTTCATTTCAAATTATTTATAAATCTGTTTCCGAACCTATCCGAGAAAAGTTTTCAATTTCGTTGAATTCAAATTGGTTAAAAATTAAGCTGACTCAATCCGAACGAAAGTTTCTATCCAAATCAATCCGAACTTGGACTTATATTCATGAATTTGCAATCCGAATGAATCCGAGTTCGGATTGAATCGGATTCATTCGAATTGAAAACTGGCTTACATCAATCCAATTGCGGATTCATTCGCATATTGTATAGTTAGCTCGGATTGAGTTGGACTAATTTTTAACTGATTTAGAACAAACGAGATTTAACACTTTTTCCCGTTTATTTCGGATACGGATTTCGGAATAATTTGGATTGGTTCGAACTGTCTCGGATAGGATTCCTTTCCGAAACTTTCGCCAGGGTTGTTCAATTTGTTGAGATTGTTAAGTCTTGTGATACACGCCCTTGTATTACATCATTGAATTGATGCTTTAGGGTCCATTCCAAGCAATTGTATTCTTAAGGGTATGTAAAAGATTGTGACGTGATGAATATTACATGGTATTATATTTGGCGACTGTTCAATTTGAAAAATATAAATACTGTGCTGAAGTTTTGAAAGATGGTGCAAGCAATGAAAGGGCATGTCTGTGTGGCGCATTTGAGTTTTCATTTTGTTTCAGCAATGAAATTTTTTAAATTCTATTTTAGGTTCGACAGTAAAGTCCTGTTCTGAGTTAGATTTCGAGGTAAGATTCATTTATCTACTGCAACGTTTTTAAAGTTTTGTTTCATGTATCTTTCGTTTTAATACAAAAAATGACAATACATTAAAATTTAATGTCTAATTTATTTTATTTTTTGTAAACCAAATTTTTCGTATTCCGAAAGTAATTTTACCAATTGTTTACTGAATATTAAGTATTATTTTGTGAATTTTGTTTATTTCCTTTTCTTTCTCTCTACGATCTTTACTTTTGTATGTTTATTTACCATTATAACCCGGTGCTAGCTTGTGGAACGATGTCTAATTTTTTTGTGATTGTTTAATCTTTCGGCCGAATCTAGGGTATCTTGGTGGTTGCGTTGGAACGCTTGTGTTCGGACTAGAGTAATTAATTGCGACATTTGCACGCCCGATCCAAATAGGTTGCTGGAACTCAAAAGCCCTGCCATTCCCGTTTAAGGTCGGCGGAGTTGTGACGGGGTCAAATCCGTATTGCCCGTCACTTGAAATTACCCTGCTCTATAGAGTAATTCTTTGATTAAAACTAAACTATACATGAGACGTCAGAGCAAGGGTCCGCACTTCAGAAAAGAAACCACCAGGAAACACTCAGGGCCTCGTAACATACTATTTATCAGAAGTTGTAGGTTCCGGAAACCGCGATCATGGTTCCTTAAAGCAACCAATACCGACGCAAATTGAACGATTACGTCATCTACTTCTGCTTCTTCTGTCCTAGAAGGTAAGCAAGAGCGGGACATTCACGCGAGAGAACATCGTTTAATATTGTTCCTGTGAGTCAGGTCTCTAGCCGCGGATGACCTTACGCGACAGACAGGACAGTTGGAGATGAAGGTTTCATCTATGGATACTTTTTTAGAGCTACCACTCTTTGTAGAATGTTATGAGGAACAGTGTTTACGGACCAGATAAAGTGATCCCAGAAGAACAGCCTTTTGCATCCGGTTTGCGATAGAAGAGGCCAGATCCTGGCAAGCCAGAATCTTGTTGAGTTGGCTAAGAAATTAAACTTTCATACCTCCAAGACAGCCGATTATGAGAACTACAAGATAGAATTTGTAGCCTTGGTACAGCTCTTGCTTACATGCTCGGCAGTTAGTATCGCCTACAGGTATATTCATTATGCGCTCGTGGTGAACTAAGGTGTCTATAACGCCGTCTTAGCAGGCAAATAGGAATCCCTCAGTCTCCGATCTCAATCCAGCAGACTTGAGAAACATGTTGGACAGACCCATCGAGAGCTCTTCTTTGCGTAAGATGCCGTCAAATTTACTATGAAGGGGTTTGTCAACATGGTCTCTTAGTAGAAGCATATGTTCTGTTTCCTGTACACGACTTTTGAGCCCCAAAGGTGTTAGTGATGCTAGGCCATGTGTAGTATTGCTGGAATCAAATGGGAGGCCAAGCTTGTCTGCGGCCCTATCTGCGTCACCGTATAGAAACACCGCAACATTTACGACTTCATGTTCATGTACGAGTCGCATAAGAGAATCTGCACTATTTAGAACTGAGCAGGCTGCAGCCAGAACCGTTCTTCGATAAAGACATTCCAAGCTTAGCAAGCCTCTACCACCTTTATCTCGAGGTTGGTATATTCGAGGTACTGAAGATCTAGGATGATGACTTCGATGGATTGTCATCATCTTGCGCGTGATTCGGTCAAGCTGCTTCAACTCATCGGCGTTCCATTTTACTGCGCTAAATGTGTAGAGCAGTATAGGAACGGCCAGCATATTGGTCGCCTGGATCTTATTCTTTCCAGATGATTCGGAAGCTCAAATTTTTCTGAGAATTTGGCGATACCTTTTTACACGGGCTGTTTTTAACACACGCTCATCTTGGGTTTCCGCTTGCGGTATTCCAAGATATGCATATGTTTCTCCATTACCAAGATGTTGAATGGTATTTGCGCCTATAAGTTGAACATCTCGATCGTCACTCGATGGTGTAGTTTCTATTCGTCCTTGGTGTAGGTGGACACAGGCATACTTGACCAGTCCAAAGCTCATGCCAATCGCTTCGGAGTACCTATTCACCGTCTACACAAGGATGTTAAGATCCTCTTTCGAGGAAGCAAAGAGTTTAAGGTCGTCCATGTATAACAGGTGGTTGACCTTATATTCTCTTCTGTTTGGTAGGCTACATAGGTATCCAGAGCTTTTGCCTCCGGGGACAATAGACAGAGGCAAAAGGTCAGATGTTATGACAAATCTTGTCCGTCACAAGAGAATAAGCTCTTTTATGCATTTCACTATTTTTGAGTGCACCACCAGGCACTCAAGGAGCTTAATAAGTAGCTCATGGTGCGTATTATCGAATGCCTTGCGGTAGCCAATCCAAGCCATGGACAGATAGCGTCGATACCTGATCGAGACTTGGGTAATACACCTGTCTATGAACAGGTTCAGCCTGCAACCTGCCAGCCCTCTCTTGCTTCCACGTTGTTCAATTATTGCAGTCCATACCGGCTCGATAGATGTGAGGAGCTTGTAGGTGGCGTTTAAACAAGCTATGGGCCTGTAGTTCTGTAGTCTTGACAAATCTCCGGTCTTAGGGATCAATACTGTGCGTCCTTCCACTAGCCACTGCGGAATGGGTTGTTCTCCGTTTAAAAAAGTAGTAAATATACGAGCTAGATGTTTATGCGTAGAAGTGAACTTCTCCCACCAAAGTTGTTGATTTTATCTGGCCCTGGCGCTGAAAAGTTCTTAGTTCTAGCGATAACTTTCTTCACTTCTTTAGCAGTAATTAGTGGAAACTCTTCCTCTGGAGCCTGCAACCTTTGTCTTTGGCAAATGTTAAGAAAGAGTGGTATATCTGAAGCGTCTTTATTTAGCTGATAAGTATCGCCATACACTTTCTCCCAGAAGACTTGAATTTCTTCTCGACTAGGCGGATTTTTAACGGCATGTTACGTTTTATTGAACAGACGGGAAGGATAAGTAGAAAAGGTGGAATTTTCCTGAATCCTTTTTACGCACCGTTTAGGCGCTGTTTCGCTGTTGAAAGAAATCTAATTTTTTGCGTCCAGTGCTGCTTGATGGTCAAAAGTTTACACTTGTTCAGCGTGTGATTTGCTTTCCTCAAGTATCGAGCAAGTGCCCTAACTTTTGGAGTGAATTTTTTATTTGATGTTATGTAGCTAATCACGCACTGAATATTTTATGCATGCCGTCTCGCCGTTTCAATTTTAAACTAAAGCTGTGCAATACGCTCGCGAGTCTTACTCAGGCGTACTGAAGTATCGTTGCTTCTATTGTCGCTAAGCAGAGAGACCGCCTTTCAGATTCCAGAGATTAACATCTTCGGGGAGCAAATCGGCGAGAACATTATTAGCTTAAGATAATTTTTCCATCCTGAGAAAGGCTTTTTGGTGGATAGATCTCCTACTTCTCATGTTGGCATTATCGGCTATCTGCAAAGGTGGTCCTGCTGGAACGCGTGGTATGTTCGCTAGAGGATGTCGCTCTTCTTCTTGCCGAAAAAGAGCTTCATATCCGTTTTTGCGCAAAAAGGATACCTGAACTCCTAAATACTGAGGCGTTTTATGAGCATATTCCGGGTGCATATTGACCCAACGGTCATGCAACCTCTGCATGAATCCTCTTCGTGCCGGTGAGCTTCTTTGCCAACAGGTAAAGATGTTACTCCTGAGTTGGTCCGACCACTTACATCGATGTTCTCGCGTTTGTCCGGGGCCATTGCCTGGTCGTCGCCTTGATTCGGTCCTATTGCCACTCCCAAGTGAACCATGGCCTCCATCCAAGACCGCCGTTTAATCAGAGTCGCAAGCGGGCATGGGGCCCCGACCCCACAACGAGAAAGTAATGTCCCTTTCGTATTAATCTCTCTCACCGGAGTGTCACCCAAACGGTGTCATTATGTATTCGCTAATCTTATATGTATTTTGAATCAGCCACCTGTATTTTTAAGGCCCAGATTAGTTAATCATAATCATAGACCGGGGCGCAGTCCCGAAAAATTACGAGTCTACGAACTCGCTTACCCTGCGATATCTGTCTAAGTGATCTTAGCGACGACGATCATTGGGCACGACTTAGATCCTGGAATTTCGATCCTTTTGGCCGATTACTTTTGTTCTGAATGTCCTACCGAGTAAGTAAACTGGGAAATATACAACACAGTCAAGATTACCGGATTGAATCTCAAAATGTGGAGCTCCGACAAGGAGACTCCAGGTAACAGTAATATCTTCACTTGAAGCCGTAACATTTTAGAGGCACAACCGAAACAGCAATAGGTATGAGTTTTTGATATATCGGCAAACTCGATGTTCGAAAGGGCTAGTTTAAAGATAATTTACATTGTACGATTAGAGCCACGTGATCCGATCATGGAGTTCCGCCAACCCCTAAGTGTTCCCGCCAGTTTTTCATCTCGACATTTTTACTTCTTCTTCCTTTCCGAGACTTGCAGGTTATGTTTGTACATTGCGCTCTCACCTTCTCCAAATTCGTCAACTTATTTCTTTTGTAAAGTGCGGTCTCACTAATTCCAAATTCCGGACGTTAGATTCATACAGGCCTTCAGTTAGTGGTGGGGTTTTCAATGTTTAAAGTGGTAAGATTGTGGGTAATTGTGATAGCTTTCCAGCTAGGATAACGGTTGATGGAAATTGTAATGCGGTAAATCTTAATTTCTCTTGCCTGAATAAAAATTATGAGTTCTAATTTTGATCTAAAACGTGGCCTATGGATACTTTTAATCACGTAACCCACTCACCTCTTTGTTCTTGGATATAATATACTAGAAAGGAAAGTTTGAGGAAGAAAATCGAAAAATTATGAATTAAAAATTGTTTCAATAATTCTGAAAAGAAATTTTGCAATGAAGGGCGTAATCTCGAGATAGGCCGGAGAATTACCGCGTCATATCATGTAATATGATCAAGGGGTTATGAATAGAATTGTTTTTTGGTATAGAATGAGCCAATGAAAATTTTGTAAGTACTGGTGGCTCTATTTTCCGCGGGAATTAAGGAAAAGGGGGGAAAATCGGCTTCGACGGGTGATCAATCGTTGATACGCTCATGTAAGAGCAACATTTTCTCCGTAGTAATTTAAACTGTTTGAAATGCCATGTTTGGCGGTATGAGTATTGTGCCACGACCAACAAGGTAATTTAATAATTAGCGAGAAATCGTGTCTGTGTATGTGTGTGTGTGTTTTTTTTTTCGAACAATGTTCGCATTTTTATATTTGAAAAACTATTTCCAGCGTGGCGTTTATCTGTACTGATCTTCACGTCGTCTGTCACTATTTTTTGATAAGCCTGTTCATCCACTGTAAGCAGAAAATTCGAGGGTACAGATTTTATATGCAGATGCCGACATTTCTGAAAGCAAATTTCCTTTTTGCAATCGAGCGTTGAAATACGAGACACATGAGTAATCCATACCCGAGAATTACCATCAGCATGCCGCATTCGTATGGCCTTTATCTACGGACTGCTGCTGCCAATCCACCTTCTGACCAGGTTTTCCTTTTATTTTGTTTGTTGACGATACATTTTGTCTATTATCAGTGATTCAATTAGTCTGTTGGGGTTCTATATTTATTAATATAGCGATCATATAAATGTGTATGTGGGAGTGAATGTTGACTTACAATTTATGCTCATCTCTTTTTACACGATATTGATTTTTTGTAAGATGATTTATGTTTTATTAACAATCACATTGACCAACATTTTAGATCTTTATTCATTGTATAATATACTCGTCATTCGAATTTATGTATCTTTTTCAAATTATTCAATTGACCTCTGCCTATTGTCGTTTGTTTGAAGTTTCATGTTTATATCAGTATTAATTGATCATTTGCTTCTTCTTGACAACTTATTTCAGTAAATGAAAACACTTTAATTTTAAATCAGAATTATATTCTTCCAAGTATTGATTTTAAGCAGAAGCTTAATACCAATCATTTGATCGGGTTTTATTGGGTTTTAAATTTACAAAAAATATCAATAACCTTAATTATTACATTTTGGCGCCCGAACAGGGACTCGAGTATGTAGTCCATTAAAATTTTTATTGAATTAAAATTTTCAAACAATTTTTGCAAATCAAAACTTTCCAATTTTTTCCAAATTTGAAATTTTCAACAAAAAAAAAAAGAAAATTTTTGGTTTCAAATAAAATTTTCCAATTTTAAAATCAAAACTCACTTTGATGTTTCATGTCCGATCAATTTTATTCTCCAATAAACTTAAGGTCTAGAGGTGGTCTTTTGTTACCTGGTCTTGTTCGAGCAGCTCGCGCAAGTAGTCAAGAGAACAGAATTAATAATTATAACATACGACGTAATCTAAGTGCTGAGATGTCCGTAGAAGAGCAGGAAGTGGGTCGAATGAACCCAGATCAAATTCGTCAAGAATTAATTCGTTTTCGTCAGGTGACTGAAACTCAAAATGATGAAATAGCACGATTAAGAGTTCAAAATTCGCGACAAAATCAAGATCAAAATGTAGATCCCGATCAACAACAGGGGGAT
The DNA here is from genome assembly GCA_932074435.1 of Andricus kollari. NCBI lineage: Eukaryota > Metazoa > Arthropoda > Insecta > Hymenoptera > Cynipidae > Andricus > Andricus kollari. The sequence goes on from CAKNWW010343471.1 coordinate 10,040, forward strand.
GTTGTCACCCGTTTAATCACGTCTTCAATAACAGGTTTGCAATCAGTTCATGTTGATGTTCAACATCCCAAGTTTGAGGATGAGTCACGTAATCCGAACGAATTTATACAGTCTCTAGAAAGATATTTTACAGAAAAGCGGGTACCTGATCAAAACAAGCTTAATTTTGTGGAAAGTTCCCTTAAAGGCCGAGCTAGAGTTTGGTATGATACTCGTAGGAATGAATTTATTGATTATGAACATTTTAAAACTGAGTTTCTTCAAGAATTCTATTCGATTCCCATAAAAGTTAAACTAAAATCAAATTGGCTATCAAAGCGATTCGATCCGAGCCAGAGTAATTTGCAAACTTGTTTTTTGAGTCAGTTAAAAGAAGCGAAATATTTCACACCTAAGATGGAATCTTACGAAGTACATTATAACGTGGTTAAACAAATGCCAATTCGGGTGCGCGAAGCTTTGGTTGCAATTGATTATGCCGACATGAATAAAGTCTTGCAAGCTCTCGCGCAGTTGGATGCAACATATGCCGAGAAGAATGTAAATAAAAAAAAAGTCAGAATAATTTCGATTCTTCTCAAAATAATCAAAATAATGGCAATCGGGATCGATACAAGGCCAATACTTCTCACATTCAGCAAGAAATACGTTGTTGTGGCTCAAATTTTAATAACGGAAAAAATCGGGTAGATATGGCTCAGCTTAGTATATCTGACAAAAATGCATGTTCCAGAAATCATTCGTCAGATCAGAACATTTCACCCTTTAATTTTCCAAATTTGAGTATT
>CAKNWW010343476.1:0-15917 GCA_932074435.1 Andricus kollari
ATCTTACATCAGGGACCCTAAAGTACTGTGAAAATCAGACTTACCTGAAGAAGATTTTTTTTTGCACCTGAGGTATTGATTCAATCTCATATCCTTTATAACCTCACATTAGAGACCCTAAAGTACTGTTGAAACCAGACTTCTCCGGACAACACGTATTTTTCACGTCTGGGGAAATTATTCAATCTCATGTCCTAGTCGAACTCACTATAATAACCCTGAAATACTGTAAAAACTAGACTTCCCCGAAGATGTGTTTTTACACCTGTGGCATTAGTTCAATCACGTGTCCTCGAGGAACCCACTTCAAGCACCCTAAAGTATTGTAAAACGCAGACTACCCCGGAGAAGATGTGTTTTTTATGCCTGAGGCTTTGGTTTAATCTCGTGTCCTCGAGAAACCCGCTTCGGGCACCCTGAGTTACTGCAGAAATCATAATCCCCCGAAGATAATGGGTTTTTTGCACCAGGGTCAATGTTTGAATTTCGTGTCTTAAAAGAACTCGTTCCAGGGACTCCAAATTACTGCAGAAATCATACTCCCCGAAGGAGATGTGTTTTGTTCACCTGAGGTAATGATTGAATATCGTGTCTTCGAGGATTTTGCTCCAGGGACCCTAAAGTAGCATAAATACCAGAATTCCCCAGAGAAGATATGTTTTTCATACCTGGGGCATTGGTGCAATCTCGTGACCTCGAGCAACCCACTCCAGGTACCCTAAAGTACTGCAGAAATCAGAACTCCCCGAAGAAGCTGTGTTTTTTGCATCTGCGACAATGATTGCATCTCGCGTCTTGGATGAAATTACTCCAGGGACTCTAAATTACTTCAGAAATTATACTCCCCCGGAGAAGATGTGTTTTTTTATACCTGAGGCTTTGGTTCAATCTCGCGTCCTCGAGGCACCCACTCCCGGTACCCTAAAGTACTGCAGGAGTCAGATTTCCCTGGAGAAGATGTGTTTTTTGCACCTGGGACAATGATTGAATCTCGTGTCTTCAAGGATCTTGCTCCAGGGACCCCAAAGTAGAGTCAAAACCCGAATTCCCCGGAGAAGATGTGTTTTTTATACCTGGGGTATTGGTGCTATCTCATGTCCTCGAGAAACTCACTCCGGGTACCCTAAAGTACTGCGGAAATCAGACTTCCTCGAGGGAGATGTTTTTTTTTGCACCTGGGACAATAATTGAATCTCGTGTCTTGGAGGAACTTACTCCAGGGACTCTAAATTACTTCAGAAATCAGACTCCCCCGGAGAAGATGTGTTTTTTATACCTGACGCTTTGGTTCAATATCGTGTCCTCGAGGAATCCACCCCGGGTACCCTAAAGTACTGCAGAAATCAGAACTCTCCGAAGAAGATGTGTTTTTTGCACCTGGGACAATGATTGAATCCCGTGTCTTGGATGCAATTACTCCAGGGACTATAAGTTACTTCAGAAATCAGACTCCCCCGGAGAAGATGTGTTTTTCATACCTAGGGCTTTGGTTCAATCTCGTGTCCTCAAAGCACCCACTCCGGGAACCCTAAAGTACTGCAGAAATCAGATTTTCCTGAAGAAGGTGTGTTTTTTGTGCACCCGGGACAATGAATGAATCTCGTGTCTTCGAGGAACTTGCTCCAGGGACCCTAAAGTACAGTAAAACCCATAATTCCCCGTAGAAGATGTGTTTTTCATACCTGGGGCATTGGTGCAATCTCGTGTCCTCGAGGAACCCACTCCGGGCGCCCTGAAGTACTGCAAAAATCAAATTTCCCTGAAGAATATGTGTTTTTGCACCTGAGGCAATGATTTAATCTCGTGTCTTCAAGGAACTTGCTCCAGGGACCCCAAAGTAGCGTGAAAACCAGAATTTTAAAAGCTCTCTTTTTCTGGAGAACCACCTATATCAAGATTTCCATATAAAACCCGAAATGTATTTAGTGTGTGTCAATAAATTAATAAATGAATGGCATGATTATGCATGATCATATAAATTGTGACACCAGTATCAGCGAACTTGCTAAATGATTGTTTTTCTAGAATCTGACTAATGAAATCCAAACACAATATCATACAGCAATACACTCTCAAGATAATTTTCGAAGGACAAGCTTGAAGCAATATTTGCGTTAACGACGAAACCGAGTACGTTTTCTTTATACTGCTAACAACAGTTTTTTCTCCAACTGGAAAAGATGAAGATTGTTTATACCATTGTCTCATTCTCAGCTGTTATTCTTAATTCTATTGGTAAATATAATAACATAATAGATTTCTAATTATTTTAGAAACATTTTTAAGCTTTCGGCAATAACAAATTGTCGAATTTATTCCGCATCCATCCCAATTGCTACTTTTCTCCAAACGATATCTGTATTTTTCCACAATAAGTACCAATTTAATCTAAACTGATTTCGGGTAATTCAGAATGTTTGTGTTATAAAACAGGGTGCAAAAAATATACTTTTTCAACTGTGCACGTGCACAGGTGGTAGAGTTTTAATTGTGCACGATGTAATTCAGATGGTTCCATATGTTAGGGAAGAGTATCAGGAAACATATTTTATTACCCAAAAACGCTTTGCCCCATACGCAGGAGTATAATGGACATCGAATTACTGGCGTTTATTTCAACACCATGATCATTGTAGAATAAAAAATATAAATAGTCAAGCTGTTGTCAATGACGATGCGCACACATTCACCAGGCGTTTGTGTGCGTCTTATCATTAACGACAAAATGTGGCGCTGCCTGCTGACATGTACTGGTTCTTGTTACCCAAAACCAACAGAATTTTGTAACAAGCAAATGTATGGAGGCTAAAAGGCTCTGATGAATAGTTCTCTGTTTGTGGAACGTCACAAATCGAGAGTCGATAATCAAGAAAAAAAGCAGAGAACAAGCAGAGAACAAGTCGGAACAGCATCTGAGTAGGAGCAGACCAAGCCACCAGTGGGAGAAGCTCATAAATAGATGTGCTGAACGAGAAAGCGCGTTTATCTGCGATGCATCGTCAGCCAGAGCAAGGTGTCATCTAGCCAAACTGCGATTCCCTTTGAGAGGTTTGCCTCTAAATTAGGTTTCTATTAGGTTCTCGATTTTTTGCCAGAAAACAGGTTTCTTATCTCGCTCAGACGTTCTTGCAATCCATTTTCTTCCTGCACGCGTGAGATAAAATACACATTGGATAACAACCGGTGAATTGTGGATGAACTGTTTCTGGATTTAGCTATTTTGTCTGACTTAAAATACTTTCAAATAAAACAAGATTGCCATAAGTGATTCATGATATCCCAACATATAAGTAAGTTCTTTCAGAAAATTAATCTTCTATTTCTTCTTGCAGAATTAAGCATACAGTCCGACCGTAACCCTACTGATCTGCGCCTGGGTCCTAGCACACCTTCCCCTTCTTCTCCTCGTCGCGTTCTTCATTCTCCTACTGAGTCCCAGCGACTGGTACTTGGATATGGACTGGGACAACTTGGACTTATTCGACTTATTCCTAAAAGCAATCCTCAGGAGCGATTTGAATTCCGAAGATATACCTTTGATCATCATCGACCAGGTGTGCAGCTATTAATAACAGATGACAATGCACCCTTGCCACTGACAGAAACAATTGTGTTAACAAAATCTAATGGTGACGCTCTTGCAATATTGGAGACTGATGGCACCCTTAGTGGAATATATTTTATCGGAAGACCGATCCGGGCGAAAATAAACATAAGAAGCAAAATTATTTCAGTAACAGACGAACAAGAAAAAGAAGAAGTTCCAGTAGGCTTGCTACATCCCATGAATCAGCATTTTAGCGTAGTAGTTGTAAAACACGATTCTCTTAATTAAGCGCATCAATCATGTATGGTTCATGAAAGATCCGATTCTATGGACGTCGCAGATGTCGTTCAGTCGACATCATTAAGAAAATATAAAATAAATATAAATATAAAAAAAGGAAGTTATGAGATGATTTTTATAAAATTGTCTTCCCTTTTAGAAGTACTTTCTGTGACAAATCAGAACAAGCATGCGTATTCGTTACTTCGCACCAGGCGCACTGTTCTGCGCGGGTCTTTTTCCTTCAGAATAACTTCAAACTACCTATCAACACGAACTGACTGCGGTCTGTCGCTAAGAGAACTTGTTAAACACTAGAGTAACATTTCAGGCAAACACAATGCCCTGAGCATTTCCACAAAATCACAGGGGCCTAGTGCTAACTTAACAAATAGATGATCAACCGTGTTTTTATTAGTAGAAAGTCTCATACTACATAACACATATCTGGCTGCGATCAAAACTCCATCACCACGAAAATTATCGCTAGTATCTGCACTGCGATCATCTCGAAAAATATCGCACTCCGTCATGCCCAGTTCAGAAGAATTTAGTTTAACTCTTAGCCAAGTTTTAGTAAATATTATTATATCATATCGTTGTCAGAGCAGCATGACACAACTTCAGTTCTGGCCGTTTTGAGTTGGGCACGGTTCTAGATTTGGTAATTGATTTGATAATTCAAGTGTACGAATTTCTTCTGATGGGGAGGATTCATGCTCTGGTAATCCGACAGAGATCAGGTTCTTTTTTCTAAAGTTTCTTTGCTTAATTTCAGCTATGCATTTACGAGCAAGAGATGTATCATCGAGGGATTTGGATGGAAGGTATTCAGTTTGTATTTCATGTAAAATACCTTAAGCTGTGGTCATCTTGTCATAAGACCCATTGATTCTTTGCTCCGTTGCACCAATCCTCTTTAGGGCTCCATCAATTTTTGTTGATCATCTATCAATTTTTGATCCCAGCGAGTCGGAACCTGGTATAGCAGAATATATTTGTGTTATCATAGCGAGAATATTTATAAGTAGAAGCTCGAACAATAGCTCGAGTTAGGAAGCTTTGATTTTCCAGAAGGTCGATTCATTCAACTGGGGGAGATAAACCTCATACGTTCCGAGGCCTAAGTAGGAGATCTGTTCCATTCTTGCAAGGATATCAATATCAATGTGTCGTCGGAGATAGTACGGCTACCTCAACAGCGTGAAGATCAAATCATTCTCCACATCCCATTTCATGGCATTTGTCATTGTCATAAGCTTTTGTAGAGGTAGCAGAATTTAGTTTAAATGGTTTAATATGTAGGTGAGCTAGTAAAATTAAACCATAATCAACACGATCACAATCCCAAAAGCCGGACATCGAAAATAAATTCCCGGACCCGCCGAACAAAGGGTTACCAAATATCGGAATAAAAGCGCGCACTGCGTTGGACTTGCCGAGGATTAGAGACGCTGGAAACAACCAGCCGAAAGGTTTCCTTAGGTGCAACACCAAAGAAACCAATTTATAGGCAAAGGTCTGATCGTAATTCTGGGCTGAGGTTGAGTCGGATCTAGAAGTAAAAAGGAGTTCACTTCTTAACAAACCTAAGTATCCGCGGAGAAGTAGCGTAGGGTTCCGCAAGGATTCAGAACGGGAAAGCTCATCCGAAATGGATAAAACGCATAGCAGAACGTCGTCATCAAGACGCAGATACAGTAACTGATACCTCGGGAAAATCATTTTTAGTTAGAAAATAGTTTTCGATGGTAGCAATAAACTGAGTCCCGATAGCTTTCTGACTCAAATAGAAGATCGGAGGAAGTTGACGCAAGTAACGGGCGATGAACTACTTACAGCAATGCCGGTATTGTTGGACGGAATAGCACAAAAGTGGTTCTGGAACCACTAACAAGAGTTTTACAATTGGCGTATGTTCAAAAAGAATTCCGTTCCCACTTTCGGGATGACGCCTTCGAAAGACGAACATACGCCAATTGTAAAACTCGGACTCAAGGCAAGGACGAAATTATAGACGAATATCTAACGAATATAGAAAGTCTAATTGCAAAACTCGACAATTGAATCCCCATAGTCGAGCAACTCGACAGGGTTCATAGGGGATTGCGACCAGAGTACCATAGGGTTCTTCGTCGATCGTACTTTCGTTCTTTCCGAGAATTATCGCAATTAGGGAGAAGTTGGGAAAAAGAATGGAACATTTACATAAAAGAATATAAACCCCCACCTCCTCCCGAAAGCTCATTTCTACAAGAATTTGCTTCCACCCGAGATGAGGCCTAATGTCTTTAGCTACTTAGACGATATTATAGTGGTGACGGAGACTTTTGACGAACACCTATATTGGTTAGGGAAATTCCTTGATCGGGTGGCTAAGAGTGAATTCTGCTGCTCAGAAGTGAAATATATCGGATTTGTCGTCAATAAAGACGGCCTTAAGGTGGATTCCGACAAAGTTGATCCGATAGTTACCTATCTGGCTCCCAAAACAGTCAAACAATTACGAAGGTTTCCAGGGATGGCCTCCTGGTATCGACGGTTCATACCGGAATTCGCGACGATAGCTGAACCACTGACACGGTTGTTCAAAACAAACATCAAGTTGCGTTGGGGCGCTGAACAAGATGAGGCGTTTAAAATCTTGAAACGCGCCTTAACGAAAGCACCGATATTGGCCTACCCGATGTTCAAAGACGTGGTCGAGAATCCCTTTAACCTTCAAACAGATGCGAGCGCTTCCAGACTCGGCGTAGTCCTTACCCAAAGACAGGGAGACGAGGAGCGGGTAATAGCGTTCGCCAGTAGGACATTAATCGCAGCGGAAAGAAATGATACCGTTACCGAGCGAAAATGCCTCGCGGTGATTTGAGGAATCCGAAAATTCAGAGAGTATCTCAAGGGATTCCATTTTAAGATCATAACAGATCACAGCAGTCTCCGGTGGCTGAACGACTTAAGAAACCCTACGGCTAGACTTGCGCGTTGGGGATTAGAGCTCCAGGGATACGATCTAGAAATCATCCATAGAAAGGGTGCTTTGTATCACGTTCCGGATGCGCTTTCTAGATTGGCTGAGGAGGACAACGAGGTCCGGGTAGCAAACATCTCAGAGGTAATAGTCTCCTGGTATGCAAGACGGGTAGAAGCCGTCCAGAAGAGGCCAAGAATCTTTCCGAATTGGAAGGTAGAGGACGGCCGATTATATAGAAATCGCCCAGACCCCCTCACTAATACCTTGGTTCCGGATTTAGACTCTTTTAAGATGGTAGTTCCGGAGGAACAAAGGGTGAAAGTCATGACGGAAGCGCAGTAATTGATACTATGAAGCGGGGTACACTTCCGAAACTACACGAGTCTGCGAACTCGACTTCCTTGCTATACCTGTCCACGTGATCCCGGCGACGGCTCTGATTGGCCGGTAAATATCGACTGGTAGATCGAGAATTGCATAGGTTCTGTTGCCTTTCAGACCTGTTACTCTTGTTCTAACCTTCCGAAGCGGAACTACGCACGAGCCTTCTTGTTTACTTTCGGAAATTATTAACAAATTAAGGATTCGCCACGTGTTCTGACCATGGGTCCTCGATTTTTCCTAAGTGTCGCGAGTATTTCCGGGTTCCATGCGTGCTTGAGCCGTGTTCTCGTTGGTAAAGTTTAGATTTTAGTCCTGGTTTTGAATCGTTGTTTGATTCTTTGAAATAAGATAACCTTTTCATTTTGAATGGGGTTAGGATCTTAAAATGGTGAGACTTTGGGTTAATAACCTCCTTGTATGTTAGGATTTCGACTTGTGCGCGTGAAGCACTACTTTGTTTATATGGTTGAAAATAAATAAAACTCAGTTTTGTCATATTATTATCAATCAAAAATGGTGGCCTAGTGAATTTTATGTTTATCGAACCTACTCCTCCCGCCATGGTAAGTTTTAATAGTAAGATTGTATAATCAACAAGACTGTAAAAATGTTAGAAGCCGTAAATCTTCTCTTAGCTCATTGTCTGCATATACGTAATTGGAATTCAACGGTAGGAATTAATCTAATCCCAATTTGGGGTATAATATTTTAGGCCTAGATTCAACCGCCTTGCACAATGATCTAGATATTCATAATGCAAGTACTTTTCTCGACATTCCAAACTGAAGTTATACTGGATATCTCTTTAGTGCATACATAAGTGTTTAATTATAATGATATTTTTTATATTCCTAAAAATGAACACCATGAAAGAATATTTGAGATCGAAAATTTGTGCAAAACTTTTTTCATATGGAAGCGGGAATTCGTTTAATGTATCTCAATAAAGTACTCAATTGACGACATGATTATATATGATTAAATAAATTGTGACATCAGTTTTAGCGAGATTGATAAATTATTTTTTTTCTCGAATCTGGCCAATTCAGTCTGAACACAATCTCGTACAATAATCAGCTCTAAAGATAATTTATGAAGGACAAGCCTGTGGCAATATTTGCTCCCACGACGAAACCGAATACGTGTCAGTTAGACTGTTAACTACAGTGTTTTCCCTAATTGGCGAAGATGAAGATCGTTTATACCCTTGTTTTATTCTCAGCGGTTATTTTTAATGCCATTGGTAAATATAATAACCTAATACATCTATAATTATTTTAGAAACATTTTTAAGCTTTCGAAAGTAACAAATTCTCCGATTTACTCCGCATTTATCCAAATTGATACTTTATTCCAAACTATGTCTTTATTTGTCCACAATAAGTACGAATTTAATCTGAACTGTTTCCGGGTGAATCCAGAATGTGTGTTTTATAAAATAGCCTGCAAAAATAGTACTCTCCGAAGTGTGCACGTGCACAGATGGTAGAGTTCCATTTGTGCAGGATGAAATTCACGCGTGTCCATATGTTAGGGAATAGTAACAGGGAACATATTTTATTGCTCAAAAACGCTCATACCTATAAACAGGAGTATGGTATGAGTATGTTTTTCAAAACGAATTTATCTTCTATTCCTTCTTGCAGCATTAAGTAAGCAATCCGACCACAACCCTAATGATCTGCGCCTGGGTCCTGACCAACCTTCTCCTTCTACTCCTCGTCGTATACCTCATTCTCCTGCTAAATCCCAGCCTCTGGTACTTGGATATGGACTTGGTCAAATTGGACTTATTCGGCTTATTCCCAAAAGCAATCCTCATCAGCGATTCGAATTCAGAAGATTTACCTTTGACCATAATCGGCCAGGTGTGAAGCTATTAAGAACAACGTTCTTTAAACTAATGCCATTCCAAGAAACAATTTTGTTGACAAAACCTAATGGTGATGCTCTTGCAATATTGGGGCCTGGTGGTATACTTTGTGGAATGTACTACGTTGGAAATAGCCAGACCCGGGCAAAAATAAACATAAGAAGCCAATCGGTTTCAGTAACAGACAACAAAGAAATGGAGGAAGTTCCAGAAGGTCCAATGATGAAGAATTTTAGCGTAGTAGTTGTAAAACACGATTCTCTTAATTAAGCGCATTAGTCATGTATAGTTCATGGAAAATCCAATTTTCCGGACGTCGCAGATGTCGTTCAATCGACACCATTAACAAAATAGAAAGGTCACAATTAAATTAACGGTGCTACAAAAAATGCAAAAAAATATTCTATAGACGTATACAAAATCCTATTCTGTGTATATACATTCATTATGAAAATGTGATATGTGACTGACAACCTATTCTGATAAAAAATAAAAAACCATTTTTTTCCTCTAAGATTTGTTTTTCTTTTGTTTACTCGTTTTCAGAAACTTTTTTACAACTTGCTCGAAACTGATCCATGCTGCATTCTGTTTTGAATTCATTGACGTGATGAATTTTTTTATCATTCAGCATTTTTAGAATTTGTAGTCCATCGAAAATCCCTTCTCAGACAAACTGTTTCATTAGACCAAGTTTTTTGTTTAGAGAGGGAAGTAAGACTTTTCGTAGATCAATCAGAGGATAAGTAATGATGTCATCAGAATCTGGTGGATATGATGTTTCATTTGGCCATAAGCTCTGCTTATATTGATTGTGTCAATGCCGCTAACGCCATAAGCAGAAAGAGCAAGAGGTGGTGGTCAAGCCTGGTTGATGTCCTAGTACTAGTGTTATTGATACAGGAGCGAACACATTAGCATAATGAAGCAATACTACTTTCAGACTTTCGAGAGAATGAGGATATGCACTAGAGTCTTGAAAAGGTATTTCGCTTGACTATTTTTAATATGAATTTTTTTGGCAGTTTTAGTCAAAAGCAGCTGATGTGGCGTTCGTTAAATGTGTTAGAGCTAGTTCCTAAGGGTTCTTGCATATTACGATGACAATCATGATATTAAGAAAAGCCTTGGCAAGGTGTCCTGGGTGATTATTTTTAATTTTCAGTTTATTGGCGGTTTCAGTTGACGGCAGCTGAGAAGAGGTTTGTTAAATGTACTACAAGTAGTTATTGGGAGCTGCCGAATTTTGCTCATACCATAGCAATATTAACTAAAGTTGCGGCAAGGTGTCCCTGGTGATTAGTCTGATTTTAAATTTTTTTACGGTTTCAGTTGACGTCACCTGACAAGTCTACGATGATATTTTCATTTACTTCAAATTCTTTGGATGTTTTAGTTGCAGGCAGTTTTTTGGGACTGCTCAACATTACTGTAGAGATGCTGGTACAAACATAAGTCTCCGAAAGGTTTCTGGATTTAATATTTTCAATTTTTGGCTCTTAGATGAAGGCAGCTGAGACGTGGTTTATTAGTTTCCTAGAATTAGATCTTGGGGTTGTTGAACATCACTTCAGGGATATTGATACTAACTACAGTCTTGGAAAAGTGTTTCAAATGATTATTTTTTACGTCATATTGTTTTAGCTGTTTTACTTTAACGCAGCTGAGACGGGGTTCATCAAGTGTACTAGGGATAGTTTTTGGGGATTATTAAATATTACTGCTTTGATGGCGATAATAAGCAGAGTCTCATCAAAGTGTGTGTTTATTTCTAATTTAAAATATCCTTGGCTGTTTAGGACAACTGAGATAGGGTTTGTTAAATGAGCTAGGGGAAGTTCTTCAATGCTTCTGGATATGACGCCGGCGATAGGGATAATAAAAAGAGTCTTGAGAGGGTTTTTGTGCTGATTATTTTCAATTAGGAATTTTTTTGGCGTTTTAGGTTGAAGGCAGCTGAGATAGGGTTCGTAAAATGTGCCATAGGTAAAAAGTTGTTGGATATTCTTCCGGCAGTGGCGATATTAACTAGTGTCTTGCGAAGATGTCTGGAGTGGTTATTTTTTGTTTCCAGTTGTTCTGCCAGTTTTAGTTAAATTTGAAGTCTTGACTTAGTTTAAACATTAGGATAAATATGTTAGCGAATATTTTTATGAACAAGTTTTTTTTTGAAGCAAAACGTATTTGAACAATCAACTCAAGCTTTTTGAAATATTATCCTGGATATATTCATAACCCGAGTATTAGATTATGATGATATATTTTATATTCTTAAAAATAAACACCAAAAATAGTATTTGAGCTCGAATATTTTCAGAACTTATCTTAAATAATTTTTTTATATAAAATTTAGCTTTTTCTAAAACGAAGATGATTATATGAATTGTGACATCAGTTTTTATCGATTTGTAAATAATTTTTTCTCCTCGAATCTGACTAATGAAGTCCAAACACAATCTCGTACAACAAGACAGAGATCTGAAGATAATTTCTGAAGTACAAGCTTGAGGCAGTATTTGCTTTGACGTCGAAACAGAATACGTGTTAGTTACATTGCCAACTATAGTTTTCCCTTTAATTGGAAAAGATGAAGATCGTTTATACCCTGGTCCTATCCTCAGCGATTATTCTTAATTCTATTGGTAAATATAATAACATTATACATTTATAATTATTCTTAAGACATTTTTAAGCTTTCGGCAATACAAAATTGTCGGATTTATTGTGCATCCATCCCAACTGTTTCTTTTTTGCAAACCATGTCTCTATTTGGCCACAATGAGTACGAATTTGATCTGAACTGATTCCGGGGAAATCCAGAATCTATTTTTTATAAAATATCGTACAAAAATGGTAAGTTTCCAATTGTTTAGGTGCGCATATGGCAGACTTCCAGATGTGCATGATTGAATTTAGGCGTGGCCATATGTTAGGGAAGAGTATCCTTATAATATTAGTTAGAGTTAGAGTATTCCTTATACAAAGGAGCTTAGCGGAAATTGTTTTACTGGTTTTTATTTAAAGACCATGATCATTTTTGAATAAAAAAGAGACATAGGCAAGCTGTCGTCAATCATGAGACGCACACATTCACCAGGCATTGTGCGTCTTATCCTTGACGACAAAATATGGCGCCCCCAGTGGACGTGGACTGGTTCTTCCTTTCCAAAACAAACAAAACTTTGTAAAAAGCAAACGCGTGGAGGCTTAAGGCCTGGTAAGCAGTTCTCTGTTTATTGAACATCACATATCTCGAGCCAATAATCAAGAAAAAGAGTTTACCGACATAGCAGAAGACAGGCTAGGTTCCCTTCTCCAATCAGCAACAAGCAGCAAAGTCCACACGTAGGAAAACCACCGGAGTGGGGGCAAATAGCCACCAGTGGGGGAAGCTCATAAATAGATGTGCTCAACGAGAAAGGGCGTCTTTCTGTGAACCATCGTAGCCAGAGCAAGGTCTCACCTAGCCAAACTGCAGTGTCCTGATATCATGGTATACTGGTATCATGGTATCCCAACATGTAAGTTCTTCAAGAAAACTAATCTTCTCTTTCTTCTTGCAGAATTAAGTGTACAGTCTGACCACAACCCTACTGATCTGCGCCTAGGTCCTTCCCCAGCTTCTCCTTCTACTTCTCGTCGCATTCCTCATTCCCCTACTGAGACCCAGCCTCTGGTACTTGGATATGGACTGGGACAACTTGGACTGATTCGGCTAATTCCCAAAAGCAATCCTCACCATCAATTCGAATTTCGAAGATTTATCTTTGATCATCATCGGCCAGGTGTCGGGCTATTAAAAACAAATAACAACACACCCGTACCACACATAGAAACAATTGTGTTAACAAAATCTAACGGTGACGCTCTTGCAATATTGGAGACTGGTGGTATACTTAGTGGAATATATTACATCGGAAATAAGCTGACGCGGGCGAAAATAAACGTGAGAAGCCAAATGATTGCAGTGGCAGACGATAAAGAAAACCAAGAAGTCCCAGTAGGTTTGGAATACCCAATACATCAGCATTTTGACGTAGTAGTTGTAAAACACGATTCCCTTAATTAGACACATCAATCGTGTATGGTTCATGTAAAATCCGATTCTGTTCAGGTCGCAGATGTCCTTCAATCGACATCATTAACAAAATAGAAGCTTCACAATTAAATTAACAATACTACAAAAAATGCAACAAATATTCTATAGACGTATGTAAAATCAAATTCTGGGCATATATATTAATTATGGAAATGTGATATCTGACTGCAAACAACATATTGTTATAACAAATAAAAAACAGTTTTTTCCCTCCAAGCTTGTATTTTATTCACTCGTTTTTAATATCAGGAAATCTGGAAAAAGCGACAGGTGTTAAAAAAAACTATAGGAAGATTATTTATTTTTTAACAAGTAAATTGAGCCTAAAAATGCCAAGCGAGCCAACCATCTTTTTCGGTTCAAAATTAAATTCCAAAATCTGACCAGGATTTTGAAAAAGGAGCCAAGATATTCATAATCAGAAGACTGTCTTGGACCTTAAATTCTCTAAAAACAAAAAAAAAACGAATTTTCAACAAAACATTTAACTTTTCAACCGAGAAGATTTATTTCCTACCAAAAAATAATTGTTTACACAGTATGTTGATTTTAAACCAAATAGTTGAATTTTCAACTGAAAAAGATCTTTTTCAAAATTAAAATAATTTTAAAAACAAAAAAGCAATAGTTACATTTTCAGCTAAAAAGTGTATTCTCCCCAAAAGAATGTCATAGTTTATATTTTTACCAAGGAAGATAAAAATTAAAAACAGTTAAATTTTACCAAAAAATAAGAATTTTCAACAAAATATTTGAAACCATAACCAAAACACATTAATTTTTAACCAAACAGTTGCGTTTTTAACTGAAACAATGAATCTTAAAAAAAAAATAGTTTTGAAGAAGAGAGTTCAACATTCAACCAAATAGTCAAATTTTCAACCAAAATGATGAATTTTTAACCAAGAAGATTAATTTTCTATCAAAAAAGAAAAATTTTTAACAAGATCATTAATATTTTTTAAAAAGGTCAAGGTCATTCTTGAAGTAACTTCTAACAAAAAATCCAGTGGTGACCTTGAATTTGACCTTGAGCTTGACCTTCAAGGTTATTTGCGTCCAAACATGTACTCAGGTCGTAGGTCAAGGGTGACCTTGAACTTCAGCTGAAGGTTATTAGGCTTGACCCAGGTATGGGGCGGGTCCAATCTGTACTGCTGCGGCTCAGGAGTTTACGAAAAACTTCGTGGTCATTCTTGAAGTAACTTTTAACAAGGAATCCAGTGGTGAGCTTGAATTCGACGTTGACCTTCAAGGTTATTTCAAGGTCAACTTCGTTTTTTCAATTGGAAACCCCTATTTTTGACAACGGTAATCGAAAGAGCAGAAAATTTAGCGTCCAAACATAAACTCAGATCATGGGTCAAGGATGACCTTGAACTTTAGCTGAAGGTTATTAGGTTTGACCCAGGTATGGCGCGGGTTCAATCTGTACTGCTTTGGCTCAGGTGTTCACGAAAAACGTCGAGGTCAATTCGAAGGTCAAATTAAATATCACCACAGGATTCCTCGTTAAAAGTTACACGAAGAATGACATACGCCTTTTTCGTAAACACCTGAGCCGAAGCAGTACAGATTGGACCCGCCCCATACCTAGGTCAAGCCTAATAACCTTCAGCTGAAGTTCAAAGTCACCCTTGACCCACGACCTGAGTACATGTTTGGAAACAAAGTTGACCTTAAAATAACCTTGAAGGTCAAGCTCAAGGTCAAATTGAAGGTGTCCACTGGATTCCTTGTTAAAAGTTACTTCAAGAATGACCTTGAACTTTTTGATAAAATATTTTACATGGAAAATTATTTAGATTTTCGATACTTTTTGGACACCCTGTATAATTTTCTTACGTAAAATCCAACTTTATCTAAAACGAACATGATTATGTAAATTGTGACGTCACTTTTAACGAACTTCGTAAATAATATTTGTTTCGTTGAATCTGACTTATGACATCTATCTAAACGCAATCTCTTATAACCATAAGCCTTAAAGACACTTTCTGAAAAAACAAGCTTGATACAATATTTGCTTCAATTACGAAATATCATACGTATTATTTAAACTATTAATTACAGTTTTTCCTGTAATTGGAAAAGATGAAGATGTTTTATACTCTAGCCTTATTCTCAGCGGTTCTTCTTAATTCTTTTGGTAAATATAATATGATACATTTCTAATTATTTCAAAATTATTTTCAAATCTATTCAGAAAAAAAGGATCTTTCTCCTTTCACTCTACTGGGATTCGAACACCAGATCAACTGATTTCCGGTCAGGTGCTCTAACCAATTGAGCTACAGAGAGATCAGAGATAGATTCTATTTTTCTGATATATGCTAATTTAGCAAGGTGTTACACAATCAATATTCAAGTAGGAATCTGTATTATCATCGGAGATGGTAATTTTCAATCGGTTAAGAAATCCAATCACACCTACTGTGAATAAGGGGAATCTACAATATCGATCAAAGTTAAATCCTCTAATACAGACAAATTATTTCGTTTTCACAGGCGAGATGGATATATGAATTAAAATTGATTAAAATTCAAATTTATTCAGAAAAAAAGGATCTCTCTCCTCTCACTCTACTGGGACTCGAACACCAGATCAACTAATTTCCGGTCAGGTGCTCCAACCAATTGAGCTAGAGAGAGATCAGAGTTAGATTCTATTTTTCTAGTGTACGCTAATTTAGAAAGGTGTTACACAATCAATATTCAAGTAGGAATCTGTATTATCATCGGAGATGGTAATTTTCAATCG
>CAKNWW010343486.1:0-18514 GCA_932074435.1 Andricus kollari
CTCAAACTGTTTCTTTAAAAGTCCATATGTGGCGTTGAACGAAGAAACCAGCCTTAGGATCAAAACATCGATTTCCCTGTTTTTATTGATTCTGAATAATGAAGATTTCCCCTATCAAACAAAAGAATCCCCATTGCTCCACGATCAAAATTGAATTTGCTGGAGCTCAAAGCATGAGGGCCCCTTTGCTATACCTGTTGGTCTTCCTTTCACTTTGATTTGCTTTTTCTCGTTCCACGTCACATATCCTTATATGTAATTTAATTGCAAATCTTTTTTCTCTTGAAAAAGGAGTCACAGCTGTTTCCATTTTCAGAGTAAACCCGAAAACTCTTTTTGACTTCAACTCGTCGTGATTCAGCCACTTCTTGGAATATTTTGATGAAATTTACAGGAAATATACTTTTTTTCCGACCCCCCTTGAAAACGCGCCATTGCATGCACGCAAACCAGGCGTAAAGTGGCGGCTTGCAGTCCAGTGACATTTACTCATAGGCACTCCGTCGCCGGGCCAACAAAAACTTTACGCCCGCTACACATTAAAGTTTACGCCCGCTAGATACAACTTTACGCCCGCTAGATAAAACTTTACACCCGCTACACATAAACTGTCCCCCGCAAGTGAGAATATGGAGGAATTGATCTTTATCTTTGAAAAAATTGTATTGCTAGACCCGACAGTCTCCCTTCTGCAAAGTACGCTATTTGTTGTTGCTTACGAAATTAGACGCGCAGGCGCGATCAAGATGCGCCTGTTGTAAACAAAACAAAGCGAGTCAGGTAAATCAGTCATACAAAGGGTATTGCTAAACGACAACATTTCAGATAGTTCCCTCAGGCAAGTGTTTAATAGAATTACACATTTAATATAATAGCAACACATATATTAAATTTTTGTACCACAAATATAAATAACTTGTATTTACCATATTTCAGTAAGTGCATTTCGTACTTTTTATGATTGAAGTACACGTATTATATTATAAATATACTCATAATTTTTCAACCCACGATCATATGGTTAAATCAACATTACCATTTTTATCAGTGCATGCACCCATCACTTTATTGCGGAATGTGCTTGCCATTTGCGTGCGATATGGGACGCATCGTGCGACTCGCACGCGTGCTTGAAGCGTGCGTCGCACGATTGTTATCTGGGAGCCTTCTTTACGCCTTCGATACACAATATACTATTTTGTCCGATCCCCCCTGAAAACGCGCCATTGCAGGCACATGAAGCAGGCATAATATGGCCGCTTCCGGCCCAGTGACGTTTGCACATGCGCACTCCGCCGCCGGGCCGACATGAAACTTTACACCCGCTAAATGAAACTTTACGCCCGCTACATATACATTGCACCACGCAAGTGACAATATGGAGGAAATTATATTTATCTTTAAAAAAATTGTATCGCTGGACCCCACATTCTTCCTTCTGCAAAGTACGCTATTTCTTCCTTTCACTTATATCTAAAATTGTCAATTTCATCAAACATCCTCTATCTGCTTCAAATGCTTGTTTTCAAGGCGGGTAAGACAAAAGGTATGGTATGTATCAAGGGCTTACGGCTATTTGGCCTTTTTTACGCCCTGGATACACAATGTACTATTATGATGTTCTACGGCTGATAGAGTAAATAGCTCATCAATATTCTTGTTTAAATCAAAGTTATATATTTTTACCGGAGACATTGCTTAAATCATGCATTCATATCTTCAGGCTCATGCAGAGTTGTGCGAGTTTGAGCAACAAAAGGCTTACGGCGGGAACGATAATATCAAAATGTGAACTGATGTAGCTGAGTTCAAGTCGAAAAAATACTCGATTCAAAGTAGGTATGTAGTTCGAAAGTCTTTCAAATTGATATTCGATGCGCTCAGTCTAAATCGAAAAAAAAATATTTGAATTCGGCATTTCGAAAGTCTTTTTAATTGACTTTCGACACTCTCAGTCAGTCCGAAAAAATTCTATTCGAACTGGGCAGTTCGGAAGTCTTCTAAATCAACTTTCGACCAACTCGTATTTTCAATTCGAATTAGACGGTTTGAAAATCTTGATAATCCACTTTCGACGTAGTCAGTTTTTTTATTCGGATTTTGATTTAACTGCTCGTAGACGACTGTCGGAAATTATCTACACGGCTAGCGCGACTGATACTAATAATCGTTGCTGATTTTGAAACGTGATTACTTGTTCAAAAAAATAGAAACATTTTTTAAAAACTATTTCAAAGCTTATGAAATTTCTCGTCGAATGAACCCGTACAATAAACATTTTATGTGTCGCGCAAAAAGAAATTTCTATTTACGTACGAAAATTATCGATCGTCTCTTTCGAATAGGCTTCCCCTTCACTATACCAATAATGTAAGGCAGGGATAGCGACTAACGGCAATAAGTGATTAGCATTGGTTCACGAAATGTTGAAGTCTTAACTTGCATGGCTCTTACGAGCCAATTATTTTCCATCGCACCACGTATTTCGTACTTAGAGAGGCTGTTCAAAGTACCTGAGTTTAGTGATTAGGTCTACGGTGTTTGTTAATATTTAAATTGTTGAATTATTGTGTAGCACGTGTCGAATCTTTTCGCAGGATGGTGTTTGTATGATTGTATCTGCTGTCTTTATCGGTTCATTATCATGATTTGTGAGGATATCTCGACTCTACCAAAGATTATGGAATGGCATCAATAGCATATCGCATAGCAGATGCAGATGCATACCATATAGTCGATTCGTTATTACGAAAATGGTCATCGCTTCTAGCATCGCTTCTGACTGCCAATTCGCAATGTCTATCAATTTGCTCTCGAATTAAAATATTTATTAATCAAATCTTATCTATATTTATATATATTAAATTTTATATTTGGTAGAATTTAATAATGACCTAACCGGTTTAACAGAAATCGGTATTCTTCAATTTAAGTTATATAAATAGATATTTACCTCGCTAGTTTTTATTATCTTCATTTTTATCTGAATTAACTCTGCACTTTATGATTTGAAATTACATTTTGTCATTTTATTTGCAAAATTTCGTATATTATTCTTTTAACGGACCTTCGCCATTCTGTTTTCACATTCTGACTAATTTGTCAATTCAAAACAGGTCATGAATTTATTTTATTCCACACCCGACCGAAAAACCCACCTTTTGCCCCTGATAAGCGGGGCGAAAGTAGCATATTTTTCCCGAAAAATATTTTTGCGGGGCAAAAGTAAAATTAGCGGGGCAAAAGTAAAATTAGCGGGGCAAAAGTAAAATTAGCGGGGCAAAAGTAAAATCAGCGGGGCAAAAGTAAAATTAGCGGGGCAAAAGTAAAATTTAGCGGGGCGAAAGTACAATTTAGTGGGACGAAAGTAAAATTTATCAGGGCAAATTTTCTTTCAAAAAATTCAAAATGTTCAAAAATTTCAAAAAATTCAAAATTTTCAAAAAATTCAAAATGTTCAAAAATTTCAAAAAAATTCAAAATGTTCAAAAATTTCAAAATGTTCAAAAAATTCAAATTTTTCCAAAAATTCAAAATTTTCAAAAAATTCAAAATTTCGAAAAATTTTTTTAATTTTCAAAAAATCTCCCTAGAATGCGAATTTGTTTCGACCCCGCTTTTCAGGACCAAAAAGTGGACTTTCAGTCGAGAGTGATATAAAATACTATATGCAACACCAGGCAAAAGTATATTTTTGCCCCTTGTTGCATAATGTACTATTTTTCTCAAATGTTATCCTCTTCCAAATCTACAATATCGCTTATGAGACCAGAATAAAACCTGATTCTGAAATTTAGTTATTTCAAAGAAACACTTTATATGATGAAATCTTGTAGTAAAATCAAAATATTGTAATGTAGCAATACAGTTTGTTACAGCATAATCAAGGAATGTTGTAGTAAAAATCTTAAATTTGTACTAAACAGTCTTTGAAGTCTTATCTTTAATTGAAGTCCCTAAAACGTAAAAAAATCTTTATGGGTGGTTCCCGAAAGGTGACTTACAATGTACAATCGTATTTGCGTCATGTTTCAGTCGGCGATTACCGTTGGCGGCCGCGAGAGCGATGATCGCCGAGAATTTCTCAGATTTTTTATCTTAATTTGAACTGATGCTGTAATTTAGAAAGCTTGTGAAGGAAAAACACTGAATTAGAGATAAAACTTCAATGACTGTGTGATATAAATTTAAGATTTTTTCGACAACTTTCCTAGATCATGCCACAAGTTGAAGTCAAGGCACAAAATTCGAGAAATTCTTGCATTTGTTCAAACTTCTCACGTCGGATATTCGCTTCAAAAGGTCTAAAATATCTTTATTAGAGGTAACACGACACGAAATTTGAAGAGCTTTCCAACGAGTAAAAAAAAAGTTTTTCGCTCCCTTTCTCAACGAGTAATCAAGTTTTAAAGACAGCTGTGAAATTTAGTATGGACTTTAGTATAGCTGTCCGAAAATCGTAGTTCCATAGAATTGGCACTTCTCGTTTTGTACAATTGACTCTATCTCCCTCGGAGCGTTGGGTAGAGCAGGGTCAGGGCCAACACCGTAAGAGCGACAAAGGTGGTAATAAAGCACTCTTAGGGCTGCATTAGGTTTCTAGAAATACGTCGCTCCCGTTTGAGGGGGACACCTGGATAGTATGTGTTCTATGTACTCAGGGCGTGTATGACACGCTCGCACCTATCGCTGGGTAATTCTAGACGTAAAATGCGGCCACGGTATACTAAAGTGGAAATAACAGCGTCCTGGTATGCAAAAATGAAACCATCTGTACCTGAATTAGGCCCTGATGATCTGAGAAAAGCAAAAGTTTGCTCCTTCGACAAGGACTGTTTTACTACATGCTTGTGAAAATTTCCGTGCATTTTCTTGTCGAGTAGCTCTTGATGGAATTTTTCAAATTCTGCTTTCTTCACTTCGGCGTTCAGAAGTGAAGTATCTAGATAGAGTAATGCACTTTCTTCACTTTTGATGTTAAAATTCAGGCCAAGGGAAAAAAGCTACCTGCTCCGCGGCTTTGTAAAGGAACGTTCCTTTGCGAATCATCACGTGATTCCTGCCTATTTACATTCATTACATTAAACACTTCATTATGCCAACGGCCATACCACGCTGGAAGCACCAGTTCCTGTTAGATCACTGAAGTTAAGCAGTGTTGGGCGCGGTTGGTACTTGGATGGGTGACCGTCTGATACTACTGCGTTGCTGTTGGCGGTCGTGGATGTGGTGAGCCCATTTACTACAAATCCACCTAAAAAACACTACCCGAATCGGGTAGTTGTCACGCTTACCCCTAGAGGCCCGCCGAAAGGGAAATAGCTTAATGATATACATACATTACATTACATTTACATTTGCGACGGTGTGAGCTTGTACGCATGATAATTTGGTTATGAAGACATTGAAGATTTAGAAGTCCGTGCCCGCCTTCACGGTGTGAGATTTACAAGAGCGGAACGGACGAATTTATATGCGAGCGCTTCTGCAAATCTAACGCGCCGTGAGCAGGTGCTTCGCCCATGGAACCACCTCAAACGAGTAGAGTAGAAATGGCACGGCAAGCGTGTTTGTCGCAGATATCTTGTTCCACGCCGACAGACTAGAAGACCAAATCTGTCGAAGGAGGTGCTTGAATTTGCTTCGGAGAGCCTCCTTTACTAATGTCATACCCTGAACGCGGTGCTCAAGCACTCCTAGGTATAGGTAGGTCTCTCCAGTAAAAAGGTGTGTATCAGCACTTATATCCACGAGCTCAGGGTCCCTGGAAACGCCAGCAATTCGTCCTCGCTTTAGATGAACTTTGGCACACTTGTCCATTCCAAAATACAGACCAATTTCTTCGGTGTACCTCTAGATGATGCTTAAATCAGTATGAAGCTGCCTTGCATCAGAAGGATCTTCACGTCATTCACTTTGCCAAACGTACCCAGGAGAATTGCGTATTCCGAGAGACAGAGGCACAAGATGCACTGAAAGACGCTCTTCAGGTAGGTGACGTTATTCGCTGTCACACGATAATTTCCAGATGATTTCCAAAGAGGCATCAATCTCTCTATGCGTCTCACTATGTGTGGATGAACCTTTAAGCTTTCTAAGAGACGGATTATAAGCCTGCGATCCCTTTTCTCGAGCCACGTTGTTTCGAACATATCTCTCCACACAGGCTTGATTGTTCGAACAATCCTGTCATTTAGGACAGCTGTAAAGATCTTATACAGCGTTTTCAGAAAAGTTATTGGCCTGTAATTCTCTGGGCTGGACAAGTCGCCTTTTTTCGTTATTAGGATAGTGCGTCTGAACACCAGTCATGGCGGAATGGTCATGTACGACTTTAAATATGAGGTAAATATGCGGACCACTTGTTGGTGTTTCGAAGTAAACTTCTTGTACCAGAAGTTCTTGATACCATCTGGTCCTGCAGCGGAAAAGTTCTTCGTGACCGTAAGTGCTTTTTTTACCTCTTCGGCAGTAATTGGCGGACATTCCTCCTTAGCTGTTATGTGGTTGTCGCAAAACTTCTTGAAGCGCATGATATTATTAGTAGTTTCCTTCAATTCCAGTGTTTTTGGGATCTTGTATACCTCTCTCCAAAAAGTCTCTACCTCGTTGGGCTTGGGTGGATGCTATTCAGAAGCAGGGAGATCGTTAAGAGGCGCGATGGGTCAGCGAGAAACTATTGATTCTCCATGACCCATCTCTCCCTCTTTTGTATTCTCCTCCTTGCGTCTGATAACAAAACAGTATTTTGTCCATATTATGCTGTTTGATTGTCAGCAGCTTTGACTTATTCAGTGTGTGCTGGTAGATCCTCAGTACTTGGGTGAATTTTCAAACCATTTCCGTGAACGGTCTACCAGATGTTACGTAGTATATTATATATTTCTCATAAGGTTAGTAAGATACAACACGGTGTACACAGTCTACTCTGTATAATAGGGCATATCGAAGAAAATGATTTTCCTTTTCCTTCCTTTCAAAAAGCTATAAGCGCCTATTTAGAATATACCTCATTAAAAATCATCTTCTGTTAGCAGACTCAAGTTTAGTTACCAACTAAAATTAATCCAACTGCTTTCTTCTTTGTGGGCAACTGAATGCTTAGGTAGGTCGATTACCGGGGCGTATCGAAAAAATAAAGTTCTTCATTCGTAGCCAGTGTCAGCAGCCAGTGTTTAACGTTTGGTCTAAGCCCAGGTGCGAATTCGGGTTGGCAGCCAGAGTTAACGGTCGGCCCAAGGTCGGGCCGGCTTTGGCAACCGAATTATGCTAACCAAGGCTGGCTCAACTATAGCAGTTCGAAGCCACCTTAGTTGGGCCAACGTTAGTAGCCGACATTGGCTTCTAAAATTCACCCGACCGTCGGCCCAACTGTGGCCCAAAGTTGGGTCGACGGTCATTTAGGCTCTAGGAAATAGGCTCAAAATAACCATAACACTACGGGCGGCCCAACCATCGGCGTAATATTATCCACTGCAAGTAATCTCATTGCTGCCGACCGTCGCTCCAACTCTGGCCCAAGGTTGGGTCGACGGTCGCTTAGGCTTTGGCAAATTGGCTCAAAATGACCAGAACACTACGGGCGGCCCGACCCTGGGCGATGGTTGGCCCCACCATCGGCGTAATATTATCCAGTATAAGTATTCTCACTGCTGCCGACCGTCGGTCCAATTCTGGCCCAAGGTTGGGTCGCCGGTCGTTTAGGCTTTCGCAAATTGGCTCAAAATAACCATAACACTACGGGCGGTGCGACCCTGGGCGATAGTTGTCCCCACCATCGGCGTAATATTATCCAGTGTAAGTAATCTCACTGTTGTCGACCGTCAGTCCAACTCTGGCCCAAGGTTGGGTCGACGGTCGTTTAGGCTTTGGCAAATTGGCTCAAAATACCCATAAAACTACGGTAATAAGAAGTTTTTGAAACAAAAATTTTTAATTATTTATTTTCAAATTATTTCATTTATATTCCCGTTAACAGTTAATTTATTTTACATGTACATGATGTCGCATTATAATAAAAATATTATTGAGAAAAAATAGTTAAAAAAATGTTTAATTTCAACTGCTTTGAGCTTTGCCTTATGAGGATGGTTTTTTCATTGACTTTCAATTTTGTAGGTATAGAGTAATGGGTAAGACTCCCGACTGCTAGGCGATAGATTCAGGTATAGATGTAGGTTCGAAACCCCGTAGCGTTAGGAATTTTATTTGTAATATAATGTTTAAAAATGTAATATATGTATTTATTCTAAGCAGGGCCATTAACATTTATAGTCAAAATATTCAAAATCAATTATTATCTATTTTTTGAATACCTATTTTGTGTATTTCCACCTGTGTAGTACGAACCTTTGAAAATCAAAGTCGGCCCCACATTGTTGTCCAGGATTGGGCCAACTTTGAAAACAAATGGTGTGCCAACCTTATATTCTGCGGCTGGCTCAACCACGACAAGTATTGTGGGCCCAACTGTGGAAAATAGGGAGAGCTTTCGTTATCATTACGCTGGTTGGCCCGACCATTGATTCAGAACGTTGGGTCAATTTTGAAAATCAGTGGCATGCCAACTTTGTATTCAGCGGTTGGCTCAACTATGACAACTATTGTTGGCCCAACTGTGGAAAATAGGGATGCATTGCGTTATCATTAAGCTGGTTGACCCGAAAATTGGCTCACAAAGTTTTGCCGACCTTACAAAGGTTGGCCCAACCGTAGCCCGACCGACAATTCACACCTTGGCCCAGGTGCGGAATTCGGTCGGATGCCAGAGATTGACCATCGGCCCAAAGTCGGCCCTACTTTGATAACCGATCTCCGGTAACCAGAGTTGGACCGACTAAGGTGTTTTCGAGCTGCCATGATCTCACCGACGTTGGCAACCGACGTCGGCGGTGGGCGAATAGCCGACTGTCGCCCAACCTTGGGCCGACGATCGGATAAACTGTGGCAGATTGGTCGGTACGATCACAAGCATGCGGTCGGTCCGACTCTGTATAGAGCAGTGGTTTAGCCACAAGTCACCTTGGTGCACCCAATGGTCGGTCAAACCTTGGCCCAAATATGGGCCGGCCGTCGGACAAACGCTGGTTCATGGTTTCAAAAAGATCGTGAAAGTACGGTCCATCCGACTCTAGGCAAGAGATGGCCCGACCATCGGCAAAATATTGGTTTGTACAAGTCATCTTGATGCACCCGACGTCGCAGTGCACGATACAATTTCTAAGTTCCGTCGATGTAAATTTTAAATGCTTACTAAAAATCCCATTTTATGTCATTATCAAAAGTTTTAAAATAGTCTAAAACGCGAAAAAACAAAATGTTACACAAAGAAAAATGATTTAAAATGGGCGCCAAAAACAAAAGTTGAACAAAATTGTTTCAAAAAGTTTGAAAACAATGTTTGAAAACAAATTGTTAAACAAAAATTTTTGATAAGAAATTTTTGAAAAAAAATTTTTAGAAGAAAATTGAAGAAAAATGTTTGAAAAAAAATTGTTGAAACAAAATAAAACAAAATTAAAAAAAAAATGTATTGAAAAAAAAATGTAAGTGTTTCAGTCCGGGGCTACGAAACCTTAAAAATGGTAATGGGTTTAAATTATTTATTCTTAAGTTATTTCACTTATATTCACGTTAACAGTTAATTTATTTTACATCTACATGATGTCGCATAATAATAAAAATATTATTGAGAAAAAAGAGTTAAAAAAATGTTTAATTTCAACTGCTTTGAGCTGTGGCTTACGAGAATGGTTTTTTCATAGACTTTCAATTCTGTAGGTATAGAGTAATGGGTAAGACTCCCGCCTGCTAGGCGATAGCTTCAGGTATAGATGTGGGTTCGAAACCCCGTAGCGATAGACATTTTATTTGTAATATAATGTTTAAAAATGTAATATATGTATTCATTCTTAGCAGGACCATTAACATTTATAGTCAAAATACTCGCAATAAATTATTATTGATTTGTTGAATACCTTGAACCTTTAAAAATCAAAGTCGGCCCCACATTGTTGTCCAAGTTTGGGCCAACATCAACTTAATAGATGGCCCATATATGGAGCCAAATGTCGGGCGACGTTAAGAAGTCAAAGGCGGTTGACCGTTATCATTAAGCTGATTGGCCCGACTAGTGGCGCACAAAGTTGGACCGACCGTCCGGCGGTTGGCCCGACCGTGGGCCGACGTTAAATTGGTCGGTGCATTAAATTGCGTAATTTAAAGGTTTAAAACATAATCTAAGTGCAGTCAAAATACAGAAAACATTTTTTTGTAACTTTGAAAGGCATGCCAACCTTATTTTCCTTGGTTGGCTCAACCTTGCCATTCATTCTCGGGCCACCCGTGGAAAATAGCCACTGATTGGTAATGAAATCTCACTGATCCAAATAGTTAGAATTCGGTCACTGACAACCAGTAAAAAGTTACTTATTCATTCAGTGAAAGTAACACTTTTGAGAGTTGGCAGCACTGCACCACGTCAATTTAGCAGTCACAATAAAATAAGATTTTCGTAGATTCAATCAAATAATCGTAGTAAAAAGTTAAAACCCATAAATGTGATCAAATATTAAAAAAGGTACAAAGTTTTGATGCTTGTAAATGGCGAAAAACCTCAAATTATTTCTTTACTTTCAAGATTCGACTGCCATGTATATACCCGTCAATTAAGTACTTTTTATACGAGTTAGATTATATTTTTCCCGCTGTGAATTCAGCACACTTACAATCCGAAAATTCATAAATTTATTTCATTACAAAATTATTTTTGCCACTTAAGTAAAAGAATAACAACAACTTAGAGTTTATGTCTCACATGATTTACTTTGGTGTTACTCAATTTATTAGTGAATAAGTTCGGAATCACTGATTAACCAGTGAAATGTCCAACTACTACTTCAATCAGTGAATTTTTCACTATTTCATATATAGAGAGTGTGTTAATTTCCTATTCCGTAGTTGGCTCAACCTTGCCAACCATTGTCGGGCCAACCGCGGAAAAAAGGTAGGCCTACGTTATCATTACGCTAGTTGGGCCGACCATTGGTTTACAAAGTTATCCGTCGGAGAATTCGCACCTGGCCTAAAGCTCAATTTTTAAAAAACATTTCTTCTGTCTCCGCATCGCAAATATAGTCAAAAAGCACTAAGAGCGACACACTTCTTATTTGAAACCTGACAATTTTTTTCTGGTTTTCTTCAAGACATGGCATACTAAACATTACAGTTTCACACTAAAAAACTAGCAGAAGGCAAAGAAAGCAAATAAAATTGTGCGATTTAAGTGATAAAGGGTATTATGTCTTAAGGTTTTTGAGGTTGCTGAATCAGAATTTGAGCTCAGATTTTTAAAGTTGAAGTGTCGAATCTCGGATAGTTTTCAAGTCTGAAACTGAAATGGTTAATGTTTCACATTTCAGAGAAAAATAATCGGTTCGGGATGATCAAAAATGTTTCAAATATGGCTGAAAGTAACAATTTTCTACATTTAGGTTAGGATATCTCAAAATCCTTATATTTTTAGGACATCAAAAATTCATTTTGAATTTTTTTCTGGCAGCAATCTGTCAGCTGCTAGTGGGAACAATCTGAGGAGACATTTTTTTCTAATCTCTCCATAGAACATTATACTTACTAAAATTCTCATTATTTCTTAAAAATTGTATAAAATCTTTTCTCCAAAATAACAGAAAACATATATGTTTGTATTTCGATACATCGGAATTCTAAAACAAATCAGCCCCAAACAAAGTCATTGAGCTAATTCGGTAAGGAGTTATTAAGACTAAGTAAATATTTCAGCCTGTTTAGAAATTAATAATATTTCCCGAAACATTAAACATTTTTCAATATTCTAAAGTTCATTTTAAGCTAAATTTCCCTCGAATTTTTTCAACGTATAATGAAAATTGTGAAAAATGTGCTCTATAGTTTTCTCCTGAGCCAGAACTTGGGATGCAAAAATGTGAAAATTCATTAATATTATACATAACAGAACGTATCAATATTTTATAAGATTTGTGTTTATTCGATTTGTATGGTATTTCCTTATGTATCTTGAAGCGCTTATTCTGAAACTAACCTTTTTTTCGTAGCATCAATATTTTCGAAGATATTCAAGATTAAATGTTCAATATCACATAAAAATTCAAAAAATCATATTGATCACGCACAAAACCGTGAAAAACTCATAAGGTAATTTTCGAAAACATATGGTCATATGAATGGTATAACATTATCAATTTAAAAATTGTTAGACACTTATTTTGTTTATGTATAAAAAGGCCTTTCGGTGAATTTTACTGACAGTCATTTATTTTCTGGTTTATGAATATTCATAATTTCAACAACAACAAAAAAACTTGGCCCAATTATATATAGTCTTTGTGCGAGGTCAAGAATTACGTCAATGAATTCGCTTAGGGATGCTTTTTGTAGAATTTCAATTCGTTTCTTGGTATTTTGGAGGAAGAATCTCATACTTCGTTTTGGAAAAATTATCAGCATTTTAGCGAATTTTTAAAAACAGCCCTTTCCATCCTGCTTAATGGTACTGTATAATGGAAAGTTATACACTTTTCCCTTTACGTAGAAAAAAACCTTGCAAAAACCTCTCAAACTCTCTACAGTGACTCATGACGTCTCTAGAGATTGGAAAAGAAGCAGCACGATAAATTGACTCCTTCAAATATGCATAAAGCGGCGAGTATTCGTTTCGTCCCGAACTCTCATTCTATCAGGATATATAAAGTCTAAAAACATAACATAAAAGTTGAAAACCACATTTTCAACCAAAAAGCCTCTACAGATGACCTACATTTTTTTGATATTCGGTTAAACTTAGCTAGATCAACTGACTCATTGACTTTCTTCCTCAGAATAAAAAATACGTCCGACCTATAAAATAGTGATTACAATATATCTGCCTTTTGTAAGAGAATATGAATTAGTTGAGTGGGTATTGAATTTATTTGATTGTGCTTGAATTCTATTAAACTGTATTGATTCATATTGCATTTTCTTGATAAAAATTTAATCAAATTCAATTTAGCAGAAGTAAAAGAAATTCAATGGAATTGAACTGACTTTCAAAAACGCCAATGGAATTAAATATAATTAAACGGAATTCACTGGAATACAATGGAATTGAATTGAATTCAATATAATATGCAGAGAATCAAAGGAATTAAATGGAATTTATACTTTATGGAAGCAGAATTTAATCGTCTTCACATTCAATCAAATTCATTTGAAGTCAGTAGCCTTCATTGTCCATAGCAATTGACATCAAAGGAATTTTATAGAGGCTCAAGGAATCAAATTGAATTTAATGAATTTCAACAGCATTTAAAGTAATTCAAGGCAATTTTTGGAAATTCAACTAAAGGGCCTAGAGGTGTGAACATGTAAAAATTGCCTCCACCCATGTAATAAGCATGTATTAGCACCATATATTGATACAAATAAAAACACATAAGCACCAACTCACGGTATTAATTTGCGTCTGATACGGGCTAAACATTTAAATGCTCGTCTTGCTAAGCGCTTTTCGCATATTATCTTTCAGAGAGAAAAAAATAGGTGATATTTTTTAACCTTGACCTCTTACTCCCTATAATTTAAGCAACAAATATGTTGAAGTAGCCAACTTGAGAATATTTTTTTGAAAAAATTTGGAGGTGTCACTCAAAAACATAAACTCAAAACATTTATTTGAAAAATTAAAAATATTTTTTATGTGTATTTTTGGTCTGAATTTGACTTTTTTTATTAGTCTAACTAATCTTTATAAGATATATTTTGTTTATTGAAGTCGGTTTATCTTTTTACGAGAAAATAGCGTTTTTTCACTTTTCTTCCCCTCGCGATAATTAAAAAAAAAATAAATATTAAGGTTAACATTTGCCGAGTTTTTGATTCACATAGATTCGAATATAAGATACCAATATAGACTTAATATTTGTACGAGGGCAATTTTTACATTTTTACCCCCCTTGTCCTTTTAATCGAATTCAAGTAAAGAAAATGGAATTCAAGGAAAATCGAAGAAATTCTATGGAATTTAGTAGAGTTCAATGATGAATATAAGTTGCTTCAAAATGATTTTTAATATTAGTACTTCTAAGTTTGAAGCTTATAGGTGAAAGGAAGAAGTAGCGTACTTTGCAGAAGGGAGACTGTCAGGGTCTAGCAATACAATTTTTTCAAAGATAAAGATCAATTCCTCCATATTCTCACTTGCGGGGGACAGTGTATGTGTAGCGGGTGTAAAGTTTTATGCAGCGGGCGTAAAGTTTTTGTTGGCCTGGCGACCGAGTGCGCATGAGCAGACGTCACTGGGCTGCAAGCCGCCACTTTACGCCTGCTTTGCGTGCATGCAATGGCGCGTTTTCAAGGGGGGTCGGACAAAAAATCATTTAAAACATCTTTTAATTTCGATTTTTGAAAATAAATTACTTTTATTTCTCAAGTATCAAATCTATAAAAGCCACATTATCTTTTTGATCGCATAGAAGTTATTTTTGAACGAAATCATACCCAGGCGGAAAAATTATATATAGCTTATACATAGTGTGAAATATTATATATAATTTTCATTTGTTTTATATAAGAATTGTATAAAACAAATGCAAACTATATATAATACTTCACACTATATATATTTTTCTGCCTGGGTATGCTTAGAGATAATAATTATGCCGAAAGAATTAAAATAGTATACAAAATATCACAAAATATCTGACACGGCCATCAGAGAAACTTTTAACTTTATTTTTTATTTTAAAGTACGCCAAATGCAAGGAAAAAGCCGAAGAAGAAACATAAAAGGAGTTACTGTAAGCGCACGATATTTGCATGCCAGAGCCAAAAAACAAATTTCAGAGGCGAATCGTAGTATTTACCTAGTAGAGAGCACTCGTCAAAGAATGTCCGGATATTTTTGAACGTTGAAGAGCGCACTGGCGGCGGCAAAAAGAAATTACTGCCGGCACAAAGAAATTACTGCCACCTCGAAACGGTGGAGCTTTAATCGAACGTCAGAAGATAAAACGATTCGACGAGAAACAAAGGGGGAAATAGTATGAGCAATGGGTTGGAATTCAAAGAAAGAGACAATCATGGGATCGTTAGGACATTCATCAAATTAGCTTCTGCTTCTTCGTGAATGATCAGCCATTCTCTTTCTGACCCGTTTTGTTCTTCAACTTCACTTTAAAACACATCAACGAACAAAATTTTCTGTCTGTTTCACTGTTCTCAATCACCTATTCATACAATTTTGTTGAACACTAGTCATCCCTTTTTTATTCAATTTATTACGTATAGACTATTTTCGATAATTTTCAGATCCTTCGTTAACCCTTGTGTGCATCTGGGTACACGAGTGCCCACCATGAGACATTTTTGCATGTAAGTGGAGTAAAAATCAAATTTTCGCTTGGGGCCTCCAAATTGTCGTTACTTAGCTCAATTCTAAGCAAATGGTGTATTTAGAATTTATTTAGGAGCTTTTTGCAAAAATAGTCGACTTCAAAGAATACATATGTCGCGGACACACCCTGGGTACACGGGTACCCACCATAACCAAATTGAACTTTTTGTGGATTATTAATTTCTTATCAAGTCATTTAATTCATGCACGTAAAATGTGTTGCGTAATAATAGAATTAATAATAAAACGTGCAATATATTGTATGTCCGGTTGCAGCGTAACCGTTCCGTTCGCAAGGTTCGCTAGGGACAGCAGGTAAATTTTTTTGATAATTTGTGTATTTTAAAGTGTTTTGTGCCTTTGGCACTCACTTTTGATATTTATTTATTCGGATAAGCCGAAATGGAACGATTTCAATTATATAATTATTTGAAACGTTGAAAAAGGGGAGGTGAGCAACCGCGTACCCCGGATGTGTAACCAGGGTTAACGAAGGATCTGGAAATTACAATTGAATACAAAAAGGATTACTAGTATCCAATGTTCAATGTAGCTGATTCAGTGTTCCACTCACAGGAGTTGCTGCACAAAAAACGGGAAAATGTAACATTCAACATTACTAGTGTTCTTACCCGAGGATAAAGTTTGGTGTGCACGAAGGGGTTAACCTCGACGGGCTGATACGAAAAATGGCTAGTCTCATTTTGCACGGTATATAACTTTGGAAGTGCAGATATTATAAAGTCGAGACTGTCGAGAGCGAATACAATTCCTTTATGTAACGCAAGCACGATTTACGCGTTTTATCAGCATCTTTTTAGTTCTGAAAGTACACTCAACTTTCGATATAAGGACCACCGATTTACTGCTTCCGAGAATTGATGTCGCGGCGGTTTCGGGCTGAGAGTGTAGCACCTCGGGGCCGAGAGCGGGTGTTGAAGCAAGCGTGCATCACCAGGAGCGTGGGATAAAGGAGCAGTGCGCGGGTACTCACGCGCACATATTGCGTAATATGAGTAAAGGTTCACACAGCCCTGACTGTTTACGTTTGGAGGCCTCTGATTGAGGACTAAGGCCAGTGCAAGCCATCCCCAGAACCGATCTTCAATCGGAAGCATGTGTGGCGTGGTGCAGAACAATTATGATAATCAGATGATGATAATAGTTCTCCGCTGTCACATCTGTACGAAGTCAGACGTGATAACAATTTCGGCCTTCAAAAAACATCTACAAGCGCATAATTATTCACAAATATTGAAAATTTTATTTCTTCAAGGTAACTAATTACTTATTCATATGCATTGCACATAAGAGAAAACTATGTCAATAAACTCAATCTTCTTCAAATCTCTCTCTCTCTCTCTCTCTCTCTCTCTCTCTCTCTCTCTCTCTCTCTCTCATACTCAACCCAAAAGGTCTTGCACCTCCCTGTATTTTTCTGTTCTCATTACTGTGATACCTCACAATCACTTTGAGGCCAAAATGAAAAAAATCGAACATCAAAAAGAGCATCTGGGGTCTTCGGAAATCCCACTTAAAAAATGCTTCCAGCAGTAAGCCCGGTTTGAAATCTCGTTTTGGAAAAATTTCGAAGAACTCTTTTATAGTAACGTTATGAAAAATGATTGTTTCAATGGCTGAAGCATAGTTTCGTGGAAATAAACTAAAAAAAATTCAAACATTACAGCTTCAACAGTTTAGGAGATAGATATGTCAAAACTTATTTTTATCAAAAAATTTTACTACAAACATTTTTCATTTTAATTTCCCTAAAATAACTGAGTTCCTGTGTATAACAGTTGAAAGTTGTCAATAAAAAACTTCATTTTTCATTCTGCTAAATACATTTTTCACATCGAATTAAGCGGAAGCAAGAAATATCAAAAGAATCTTAACGTCAGCATATAGATTTATATAAAGTTCCATAGAAGAATGTATTATTCAGGAGACCATAACTGCAGTTCTATTAGAGTTAGAAAATTGTATTTCTTTTAGAATTTTAGAAAATACAGACTACTTTAACTTATCTGCCTCAAACTGTCACGCGCAGGATTTTATTCACCTTTGCAGGAAGTTGTATGTCCTTCAATTCTTATGTTATATGTCTAAGCATTTGGATGCACCAGAAAGGAGAAATTTTGAACAAACTGATTTTTTTCAACTTTTTTCACCTATTTCTATTTTTCGGTTATCGCAAGATGTTCAACGTACAAAACCTCATTACCTAGGTGCGAACATACACGCCAACATGTAAGAATTTATGCCAATCATCCAGGATGATAAAGAATGATAAAACGAGATAATATTTTTAATAAATAGTATAAAGGGTAGTAGGGAAAATATTGTTCAAATGGAATAGAAAATGATATAATTGTTCAAAAGAGAAGAGCGATAAAGTAATTAAGGGAGTATTTCTATTTGACCGAGCTTTTTTCAGACGTTTTTCGAAAATTCATAAAAAATACAATTGTTAATATTTTTGAATGGAAGTTTTTTTATATTTTTAAGCAGATCTTAAACTAAAAAAATACATGGTTACCAACAAAAAAAGAAATAATAGGTGGCGCTGTAGCATTTCAAAAAATGTGTCTCGGAAACGACACCCTCACTTGGTTGACATAATTCAGCTGCTCCAGGTCATCCGAAACAAAAAAATCGAAGAGATTCTTAAAACATACGAGTGCCGCTATAGCCGGAACTAGAACAAATCAAAAATATTGTAAATTGACAAAATGGTACCCGTTTGAAATTTTTTATTTATATTAGTTCGGGCTATAGCCACACATCTGCTTAATATATCCTCCAAATTTGAGCTTAATCGGTCCAGTGGTTTTGACGGAATCATGTCAACCATTTCAAAAAATCGTGTTTTAAGAAAAACGCGTTTAAAGTTTATCATCGTACTTACAGCCAGTCTGTTAATCTGATATGCCTGGTCCGTAACAAATTCCTCCTTCTTCTTCAAAAAAGTCTTTTATCTTTTTTTATCCATTTTTATTTTTAAATTGAAATTTTAAAACAAAAAACACATCGCGTCCGATTTGACTTGTGTGCCTTGACAGCCGAGGCACTCCCCCCCCC
>CAKNWW010343489.1:0-12276 GCA_932074435.1 Andricus kollari
GATTAAGTTACGATATTTTAAACAATTGTGACATATTCCTCAATGAAGAACCGCCTTGAAAAAGTCGCGTACCTTTTGCATTCATCGTGAAATAGTACAGACCTTTAAGTTTGAACAAAGTTCCTTCGGCTTTCAGTCGTCGTACAAATTGATTTCCGATCATTCGTGTAAGTTGATTTAATTAAAAACACTCGATGAGATTCCGTCGCTGTTCTACAGCGTATCGGGGATACCATCGACACTGCCATTTTCTCTTGCTCTTTCAAGACTGAAAGGTAGCGTGAGTCTTACATTTTAATTTGCTGTGACTTTATTTTCTATTTTTGTGTTCTGATAAATGTTTCCTATTTGAATAATTGCTCTTTTCTTGAATTTACATGTAACACAAACCCTTTGGATTTACGAAGTGACGACGATCCCATAATAAATAATTGTCATGTTTTACCACCCGGACGTAATCAGCTCATTAACCTCCGTTACTGTGGACCAGGGACAAAATGCGCAAAAAGACTTGCGCAAGGTGATCCTGAGATTAACCCTCTCGATACAGCCGAGAAAACTTGGACTCGCGTTCTGGCGAGAGACGCACTTTTAAACGACAAGTCAGCAGCTTAGGCAGTAACGAACTCTATGAGAAAAGAAAAGAAAATTTGGTGTGGGTGCTAAAAATTAAAAGTCTGCGACCAATTTGCCAAATATTGTCACAGCAGCTAAAAAATCAGTAATTTCTAATAATGATGCTTGAAGCAGTTCAGAATGTTTGTAAAATTTAAAATAATATTAATTCCGAATGGGAGAAAAATATTGATGTTATGCTACTCAATGACCTCTTATAATTTCCTGACCGAAAGGGTAAAACCTAATCCATATATCTATTACGTGAAACGAGAGCGAATTGAAGGAAAATCTATGATTGCATACGCATCCATTAATGAAAGAGTAGATGAGCGGGTCGATAAATGGAGAGACCCAACAGATGCGAGGACTAATTCAGGTAGATCACTCTGCGCTTGGCATCGCACGAGACAGGCGGTTTTACAACAACGTACTTTCGATTTCGGTTAACCAGCTCCGAACTGCTGACAGGGTGAGATCTAGGGGCGAGGAAAATTATGGATCCGATTATAATTAACTATAATTAATACTCTAATTAAAAAACTAAGTGAATTTGTTTATTAGAGAATTATATTAAAACCAAGTTTTCCCAATTTGTGAAAATGCCACTTATGTAGAACTTGAGGAAAGATTCTTTTTTAACCTGTTGGCACATGGGAACTCAAGAATCAACTCCTCAATGTTCTGCTGTAATGCGAAATTTATCACACTAATTGTGGTGAAGGCAATATTTTCCACCTTCAAAAAAAAGACTTTTTTTATTTATCCTGTTGAACGATATTTTTCGATACTGAGAGGATACCTATACGATACTCACCTTCCAATCTCGATTTTGTATCGCTCGGTTTTGTGTCGTATCGGAAAAATATCGAAAAGTGCTGTTTCGTATCGATATCGCATCGGAATTCCAAGACAAAACGAACAGATAAGATTTTCCCCCTCACAATAGAAGAGAGAGTATGGATGGCCGAGTGGCCGGCGGCAGGTACCAGGACAAGGAGCTGCAAGGAGCTTAGCCCTTTGGGGCCAGGCCTTTTAAGAAAAGAATAATATATTATAAAATCTAAACTCTACAGTCTGCACTGCCGAAGAAATGTCAAAACACTCACTGAGATACCGATTTCTTTGATTTAA
Source organism: Andricus kollari (assembly GCA_932074435.1). Classification (NCBI taxonomy): domain Eukaryota; kingdom Metazoa; phylum Arthropoda; class Insecta; order Hymenoptera; family Cynipidae; genus Andricus; species Andricus kollari. Next base: position 1,750 of record CAKNWW010343489.1, read on the forward strand.
ACCTACTCATACTTGTTTCAATTATAGTTTTAAATCAAATCTTTTACATGAACTCATAAAAGTTTGTTTGATTTAAACGGAATTTTTTATTAAAATCAATTATTCTCTTACTTTTTATTTATTGATCAAAAGGCGCATATATATTCCTTAACTTCTATTTTAAATTAAATCTATTTTACGTACATCTTCAATCATGTCTATTATCTAATAATACTAATCATATTTTACATACCTTTTATTTTGCCGAAGTACCGTTTGTCATGATTCTTATTTTTTCGAGTTACTACTTTAACATCATTTTTGTTATTCCGAATTACTATTCAACATAGTAATTGTTATTTTACCGAATTATTATTTTAGATCATTTTTATTTTACTCAATTTTTTCGGACAAAATTGTTATTTTACAGAAAGTCCACTGACTTGTTTGGAGGTTCGAGCAAAAGTTACCACCCTTTAAAAAGTGAATTTTCCCTCGAATTTTTAATGTTCCCAAGGTGATTTTATATTGAACAAAATTAGTTTTGGACAAATAGCAGATGGATTCAAATGAAAAAGGGTCCGAACATTACTCACTGTAAGTTTTAACGTTTTCAGTTAAGTAGGTCTTTCAGAACTTTCTTAGTTTTTGAAATAATTAGGAAAATAAATATTTATGCACATCGTAAAATTTTCACCTTTTCTAATTTCAACTCGCTCTAAATAACAAACTATTTAGATTGTTGACTTCAATTTTTAAGGAATTATATGCGAAACTATATTTGATCTGTTAAAGTAATTGAAGTTCATTTTCTGTCTTATGAGAAAGAGTTATTAATATTTGTTTTGGTAAGTCCGGAAGAAAAGTTTGAATATTTTCAGTCACAAAGTCTACCAGCGAAAGTTTAAACAACGGAAAACATCTAGCGGATGAAATTTTCAGCAGAATTCGTAGAAGTTTTCTGTGAATTTTCACTTCTATTGACGTAGCTGTTCATGAAGTAAGAGGGTTTTTTTGTTTTGCGCGGTGCCATAAGATTGAATTCACAGCGGCGTAGCAGGCTGTTATCCAGGTCTGGGCGTGGAAAATTTTATTCTGCAACATGAACTCTTTATATCAATTAAATATTTTAAAAATTAAATTAATAATTAAAAATACATAATAATATTGAACATTGTATTAAGATTGTGTCATTGTTAAAAATAAAATTAATTATTGTACTTTGCTACCATAATGTTATTCAAGCAAATTTGTATTTCAAAGCAGTTTCTCTTATTTTTGATGATACTCCTTCGATGATCTTTAAAGATTGAAAACTGACTAAAAGAAAAGATTATATTGGGTCCATAACTTAATTCGTGCGGTTTTTCAAACTTATAATGTTATATAATAATAATTGTTATACCATAGTATTATTCGAAGTATTGCCCATCCGAAGCTCTGACTTATGCCCATCTTTCTGGCAATTTGTGGATTCCATCCCAAAAGAACTGCGCCGGCTTGGCGGCCAAAAATGAATCAAGCCAATTTTTGATACCCTGTTCTGATGTGAACCGTATTCCAGTGAGGGCGTTCTGCATCGACCGGAACAAATGGTAGTCCGAAGGGGCAAGGTCTGGGCTATAAGGCGGGTGGGGTAAAATTTCCCATCCACTGTTTTCCAAATAGTTCTTAACCGGAATAGCAACATGGGGCCGAGCGTTGTCATGATGGGAAATTATTGCCTCGTGTCTGGTCGCATATTCTGGACATTTTTCGGCTATTGCTCTCTTCAAACGGATTAATTGTGTTCGGTAGCGTTCTCCATTGATGGTTTCACCCGGTTTTAGCAGCTCATAATAAAGCACACCCTTCTGATCCCACCAAATACAGAGCATTACCTTCACGCCATGGATATTCCACTTTGCCGTTGATTTGGCTAGTTGGCCGGGTTGCACATATGATTTTTTGCGCTTCGGGTTGTCGTAATGGATCCATTTTTCATCACCAGTAACAATCCGATGCAAAAAGGACTTCGTCTCGTGGCGTTCCAGCAGCATTTCGGACATGCAAAACCGCCTTTCAACGTCTCTCGGCTTGAGTTCATGTGGAACCCAATTTCCTTGCTTTTCAATGTATCCGGCTGCTTTTAAACGTTTTGAAATGGCTGCTTGAGCGACTCCCAAAGATTCTGCAAGATCTTCTTGTGTTTGGCAACAATCTTCATCGAGTAATGCTTCCAGTTCTTCATCTTCAAACTTTTTTGGCTGCCCAGGACGTTCTTCGTCTTCCAAGCTAAAATCACCACTTTTAAATCGAGCAAACCACTTTTGGCACATTCGCTCAGCTAGAGCATGTTCACGATACACTTCCACCAAAATACGATGACTTTCGGCAGCAGTTTTCCTCATATGAAAATAATGAAGGAGAACTCCCCGCAAAAACACTTTTGCAGGCACAAAGTTCGACATATTTAAGTGATCAAAAATTATAGCTGTTTACGCTTAAAATAAATGACATATACTGAAAAAGATGCACAACGACAGTAGCTTTCCAGCTCATGTCGGATGTTCGGAACGATGGAATAATAATAAAGTTACGCCATCTCTTATCAAACCGCACGAATTAACTTATAGACCCAATAACTATGCCGTAAATAAAAGAAGCCTGCGGCGCCGTTGCGAGTGCAATATCATGGCACCGCGGCAAACAATAAAATCTTCGTACTTCATAAATGGCTAACTCAATTGAAGTAAAACTTTGTAAAAAAACTTCTAAGGATTCTACTAAACATTTCACCAGCTTGAAGTTTTGGATTGCTTAAACTGACAGCGATAGATTTTGCGACTGAATGTATTCAAACGTACTTTGTGCTGTTACCCAGAAAAAGATTAATAGACCGAATCCATTTCAAATCATGCAGGCCGGCCGATGACATGTTCGGGATTAGCTTGCCTATGGAATATGTATTTGTACGTGACAAATAAGGAGATACGTAGTTTCTAAGTTAAGATAGCGACCGTGCCATTTTTACAATTTATGATATATTAAGGTTTTCTAATTTTAGTTTATCCAGTTTTTTGCATTCTTTCAAAATCCATTAAAAATGTAAAAAATAATAAAAAATGGTAACATTATTTTTGATTTTTGAAAAAAAGGAAAAAACATTCTAAAAAACCCCCACCTTTTTTCCTGAAATTTTTAGGAATAATAGGTTAAATAGAAAGTTGAAGTTTAAAAAAATGAAAATTTCACGCTGTGCAAAAATTTTCCTAATTATTTCAAAAACGAAGAAAGTTACTCGGTTTTTGTAACTTTGAAAGTGTTTCAAATTTTGTAAGAAAAAGTCGAGTTAGTTTAAAAGACATGTAGGAATTTAAAAAAATTTAAAGCTAAAAAATCTTAAAGGCAATGTGCTTGAAGTTCTTAACGTTCAAATGAAGGACATTTTTTATTAACTGATTTCTAATGTAGAATCAGTGCAAAACTATAATGCTTCATTACATTGATAATAATGCAATTATTAATAAAACAAATAATGCATATTTTTATCTGCAGTTGAAAAATATTTCTAGATATAATAGCATTGGGAAAATATACTTCGTTCATTTGAACGTGCAGAACTTTAAATTACAAGGAAAGGTTCATGGTACTCAGGTAGTTGAAACTCCTCGCTGTACAAGAAAAACCGAGTTTTTTATATGATATCAAGACAGTCTCGTATCAAACGCCATCACTTAACTTACTTTGATGGAAATTTTTCACTTATGCAGAACCAGGAAAAAGATTCAATAAGTCATCAAATTTTGAAAAGCAACATTATGCACTAAATCGAGGTTCGTAAATAAAATCAAAATGTAAATCCTGGACATTAAATGAAAAAATTAAAATAAATATAGTTTAAATTAATAATCTCGATACATAAATAAATTAAACGTGAGCTAAAAAGAGGGTCCGATTAATGGGATATAATCTGAAAGATAAAATAAACAAAAACAATCATTATATGGTAAGATGAGAACAGTTGACAACTCTCCTATCGCTTTTGTGGCCTCACATCCTATTATGACGTCAACGAATGCATAACACAGGATTTTTGAAAATAAAAAAAAGTGAAATTACTTAGTGTTGAATGATAATTATAGTCGCTAGTAGAATCTTGCATTTCAGGTTTAATACTCTATCAGGTTTGGTGCCGATGCATATACTCAGGACCAAATTCCTGAACAGAGTAAATTAAATCTGTCGAAAAATCTAATTCTTATAGATATATTTCTATAATTGAAATTTGTCGAAACAGTTAAATTCAGAATTAATTAACTAAATTAAATAAAATATTGCTTGAATTTAAATTGTCTCAAAGGTCGAGTGTTACATGCCCTGTTATCAAATCTGTTATTAAGGGGGCACGAGCAACTATAAGAAAGGCTGGTAGCAAAAACAAGGTAAATAAACCACGTATTTCACCTGCACTCGCTAAGGTGGGGGGCTTTTTACCCTTCCTCATTCCACTTATTTACAAATCATTCACAGCAACAGCTGTGAATGTTTTAAATACTGAAAAACGACAACTTGAAGAAAATAAACGCCATAATAAAAAAATGGAATCCATTGCTTTAGGAAAAAGTATTTATTTAAAGCCATACAGGCAGGGACTAGGACTTCATCTAAAACCATACAAGAAAGGATTAGGATGCAAGTTTGAGCGCGCCTAGGGCGCGCGACTGTTAGTTCTCGCGCTTCGAGCTCGATAATGTATTTACCTCACGCTACGCGCTCGGTCTTTGTATTTCCCAACACTCCCCCCATTTGTGCTTTTATAATTTCCTTTTATTTCCTTTTTCCTTTTATAATTTCCTTTTATAATTAACGGTCAAAAAATCGACAACTGTAATTTGCTGATTGTGAATTCTCGTTTGTTAAAGCTCCTTCGGCTTTAACGAACACATTCTCATCACGTATCTCGTGCTTTGCACTCGATTTTGTCCAAAATGCGAATTTTCTACATTATGTTCAACTCTAACTATATCAAATGTATATTATATTTATTTCTGTACCTCGGTCTGAAACTGCTTATTCAGATATTGCAAAATCATGTACAAATTTTATTTTTTATGATTACTTAAATATTTTATCCTCATGTTGCACTAATTTTTATTCTCAACTACGCTGAAAACGACTATCGTTTCCATAAATTCATATTATTAAAATTCATGATATGTATTGGTATTGAAACATACGTATTTTTATTGTCCTTTTTACAATTTAAAGAAAAGTGCGCATCCTATACACAAAAATTTTGTTATTTAACATTTTATTTCAAATTGTGTCGTACTTCCATCAATGTAATTTGTTTATTTTCAAAGTTTTTTTTACGATTGAAACTAAAAATACGCATCCTAGAGTAAAGTGGTTCTCAAAAATCGTAGATATAACTTAGGCTACAAATTTTGTTTAATAAAATTGTATTGTAGCTTGTGTTGTTTTTCCAAAGAGTTAATTTTTTTATTTTTTAATGAACTTTTATAACAAGAGTTTACAAGAAGTATATAGAACTTTTTTGTCTGAACAACTTTTGTTTTTTCATTTTTTTCGTCTATGGTGTCGTTTTTATAAAAATTTAATTTCTTTATTTTTAACATTATTTTTTACTATCAAAAGAAAATCTACTCGTCATTTGTAAAAATGATAAAGAACCAATTTGTAGATGCTTTTTGGTTGAACAACTTTTGTCTACTAATTTTTTTTCGTAACTTGTGTCGTTTTTGAAAAAATTTAATATATTTATTTTTAATGTTATTTTATACGATTAAAACAAAAACTACGAGTCCTATCAAAAAATTATTCAACACAAATTTGGCCGCTCTTTTTTCGATTAGCAACTTTTCCCTATTCATTTTTTTCATATCTTGTGTCGTTTGTCAAAAAAATTTAATTTTTAATTCAATTTTTTACGATTTAAACAAAAATTACGCGTTTCATCAAACAATGGTAACGAACAAATTTATAGATCCTTTTTAAGTTTACAACTTTTGTCAATTAATTTTTTTTATTACCTTGCATCGTTTTTCCACAAAATTAATTTTTTTATTTTTAATGTTATTCTTCACACTTGAAACAAAAACTACGCATCATATCAAAAAATTTTAGATGACAAATTTGTAGCTCCTTTTTGTGTAAACAAATATTGTCTAATTGTATTTTTGGGAAGAATACAACTGTGCACTGATCAACTACACACGAGCCCATCTGTGCACGTCTACATTTCGACGTGCACAGTTGGGAGTCTCCCATCTTGCACGTGAACTGTTGCAACGGTACCATCTGTGCACGCCTCAATTTTGACGTGCACAGTTGGGAGTCTCCCAGTTGTGCTCGTTAACCGTTGCTTGGATACCACCTGTGCACGTAGACATTTCGACGCGCACAGTTGGGAGTGTCCCAACAGTGCACGTCTCAAATAATACGATCAGATTTTAAAGTTGCAAGATACGATTAGGTTGTCAAAACACTTTTTCCACGTGCACAGATGAGAGACTCGCACTGTGCACGTATAATTAATACGATCATTTTTGCACTCAGAAGTCCACGTGCACAGATAGGAGACTTCCAACTGTACACGTGCACATATGGGAGACTCCCGACTGTGCACGCATCAATTAATAGGATTAGAAATTTTTGAAAGTCCACGTACCCAGATGGTACCCTCCTAACTGTGCACGTCTCAATTAATAAGATAACATGCTTAACTTACATGTCCGCGTGCACATATAGGAGACTCAAAACTGTGCGCATGTCAATTGATTGGATCCGAATTTTCATTCAAATGTCTATGTTCACATATGGTACCCTCCTAAATATGCATGTTTTGATTAATGAGATCAGATTTTCAACTTTTAATTCCACGTGTACCGATGGTACTCTCCTAACTGTGCACGTCTCAATTAATACGATCAGATTTTAAACTTACAACTCCACGTGTACAGATGATACCCTCGAAAGTGTGTTAATCTCAATAAGATGAGAAGCTCAACTTAAAAGTCCGCGTGTCCATATGGGAGACTTCCAACTGCGCGCGTATCATTTTATAGAATTAGACTCTTTATTTAAAAGTCCACGTACTCAGATGGTACCGTCCCAGCTGTGCACGTCTCAAATAATACGATCAGATTTTAAACTTACAAGTCCACGTGTACAGATGGTACCCTCGAAACTGTGTACATCTCAATTAATAAGATAAGATGCTCAACTTACAAGTCTGCGTGCACATATGGGAGACTCCGAACTGGGTACGTATCAGTTAATAGAATTAGACTATTTATTTAAAAGTCCACATACCAAGATGGCGCCCCGGTTTGAAGAGAAGAATAGCGAAAAATTAATATTTTCAGATTTAAACGAAAGAGTGTGCATTATTTAATTTTTTTGAATGTGACAATTTTCCATCGGAAAAAGTGCCCAACGAGAGAATAGGTTTATCTCCGAAACCAATTCTTTTCTATTTGCTTAACGATTGCCAGTTGTGTTGAGTTCCATGCAGGCGAACATATTTTCCATTTTTTTAATTCCTCTTAATGCGAGCAGCAGGCACACCTCTCATGGTTATTTTTAAATTCCATACTTACATGATGTTTTTTCGATTATTTAATTCTTTCTAATCCGCCCACAAAATGCGTGCACTTACATGGTTTCTATTCCTCCGTGTGCAACATAAGTTTGGAAATTTCAATTCTTTTTCTCAGGGTTATTTTTAATTCCATACTTACATGCTTTATTTCCGATTATTTTAATTCCATCTAATCTGTCCCTTTTTTTTGTCTATTTCTCCAACAGATGACAATGATGATGCCAGTCTAACTCAACGGGCCGTTGTAAGAAGACACGTCTCTCAAATGTCAAAAAGCAAAATATTATTTTCCCGGTGAACCGGTCTTTCTGCGCGATTGTTTTATAATTCTTTTTCCGTGCACGCTCTATTTAATTTCTTTTTCAAAATACCATTCAAAAATTAACAAGAATCTCTGAAGAATAAGGCAGAATCCAAGTCCAATCAAAAGATAATAATAAAAGTGACATTTCTCCACTTTTTAATTTCTCCCAATAAGCTTCCATTACATTTTTCTGAGTCGATTAAAAGGAATAGCTTTTGCGTCTTCAAAGTGACGTTATTCTCTTTCTTTCTATTCTTTCTTTCGAATTCCTCCACTTTTTAATTCCTCCCAATACGCTTCCATTAAATTTGTCTAAGTCGATTAAAAGGAGTAGGTTTTGCTTTTTTTTTGTGCTCGTTGGTGGAACTTTCGATGGAGGAAAATTCACGTATTAATGGGAATTCAGATTCTCAATTTTTTTGAATTCTTCTCTTCTTACCGGGGCACATATTTTATGCGAAAAAAAATAGTATCAATCCAGACATGCACATTTGGGAAGGTACCATCTGTGCACGTGTAAAGTTGGAAGTCTCCCATCTGTGCAAGAGGACTTATGAGTGAAAAAATGATCGTATTAATTGAAATGTGCAAAGTTGGGATTCTCCCATCTGTGCACGTGCACAGTTTGGAGTATCCCATCTGTGCACGTGGACTTGTGTGTTGACAAACTGATCGAATCAATTGAAACGGGTACAGTTGAGAGTCTCCTATCTGTGTACGTGCACAGTTGGGAGTTTCCCATCTGTGCACGTGAACTGTTGCTAGAGTACCATCTGTGCACGTCTAAATTTCGACGTGCACGGTTGGGATTCTCCCATCTGTGCACGTGCACAGTTAGAAGTGTCCCATCCGTGTACGTGCACAGTTGTGCCAGTGGCCCACAACATGCACAGTTGTTCCACCGGCCCTAGACGTGCACAGTTGTACCACCGGCCCTCGACGTGCACAGTTGTTTCGTGCACAGTTGTACCCCTTGCAAATTGAGACGTGCACAGTAGGGAGTGTACCATGTGTGCACGTGCACAGTTGGGAGTCTCCTATCTGTGCACGTGAATCGTTGGTAGGGTACCATCTGTGCACGCGTACAGTTAGGAGTCTCCCATCTGTGCACGTGAACTGTTGCTAGGAAACTATTTGTACACGTCGAAATTTAGACGTGCACAGTCGGGAGGCTCCCACCTGTGCACGCTAACCGTTGCTAGGGTACCATCTGTGCACGGCCACATTTCGACATGCACAGATGGGAGTGTTTCGTCTGTGCACGCCGAATTTGAGACGTGCACAGATGTCCCGGTGTGCAGTTTTGCCTGTGGCCAACAACGTGCACAGTTGTACCCGTGGCCACCGATGTGCACAATTGTCCGTCAGGCAAATTGTGCACTCAAAAAAGATCTACAAATTAGTTATTGGTCACTTTTTGATAGGATGTGTAGTTTTTGTTTTATTCGTAAAAAATAACATTAGCAGTGAAAAAATCTGCCCGATAAGTGGGCACATTCTCATCAAAACTTTCCCGGTAAGAAGGCTTGCATTGAAAAGTATTCGAAAATTTCCTGCTCAATGGTGACGTGACAATTATTGAATCCTTTTCGATACCGCTTTTGTCCTCGCGTTTTGAATCCCCATAGCAGCAGAAGTTATCTTTTAAACTGAATACCTTTCTCTACCCAGTGGCGACAACATTTTTCTGCATACATTTGGATACTCCAAATTGACCATGAAATATAACATTTTGAGACCCCCTGAACCGAAAAAATAGGTTTTTACTAAATGTCTCTCTGTCTGTTAGTCTGTAAATTTGTAGTTTGTTGGCACGATAACTTTCAAAAGAATTTACCGATTGGATTGGTCTTCGATATACTCTTTTAGTCTCCTAAACTAAAGGTCAAGTTCGTTAGACACCCATTTTGGATAAAAATTTAAAAAGTGAGCGAATTTTGAAAATTTTTTAGACCATTTTTTTCAAAATTTGAAAATTATAAATACGGCTGTTCATAGTGCTTGAAAATTCAAACAATTTATTCTAATAACATTTTTCCATCAAATGAAAATTTTCAGAGTTACAGCATTTTAAAAATCCAAAAGAAAAAACGAAAATGAACATTTTCAGTCAAACAAGGCACGATACGAAAAGAAGTAAAAACAAGAAAAATGTTTCTTTTTGCACGCCCTACAAGATTATCATAACAAATTTTTGAATTTTCTTGAAAAATCGAAAATTCGCATGTTTATTGCACAAAAAATAACAAAAAATAAAAAATTTAGTCTTTCGGTCAAACTAAGAAAAATATGGCAGATGATGATGAAAGAAATATTTTGCACTCAAAAATGATCTACAAATTTGATATTGTTCACTTTTTTATAGGATGTGTAGTTTCTGTTTTACTCGTAAAAAATAACATTAACAGTGAAAAAATCTGCCCGATAAGTGGGCACATTGTCAACAAGACTTTGCTTATTACATTTTTTTCTCATCTCGTGTGTGGGTTTTCAAAATATTTAATTCTTTTTATTTTCTTAATACTATTTCTAACGATTTAAACAATAAAATAACTATCATTAATGCTCATGGTACTTGAAAATTTGTATTTTTACATTCTCATCCAGAGAAGCTATTACCTTTTTTGTAATATTTGAC
>CAKNWW010343489.1:12376-24049 GCA_932074435.1 Andricus kollari
AAAAAGTGAGCTAAATTTTAAAACTTTTGAGACCATATTTTTCAAAATTTTAAAATTATATGTACGGGTGTTCATATTACTCGTAGATTGAAACAATTTATTTTCATGACATTTTTCAAAGAAATGAAAATTTTCAGAGTTACAGCATTTTCAAAATCCAAAAGAAGAAACGAAAATCAACATTTTCAAACTATAGCAAACTATGATGAATTAATAAAAATTGTGCACTCAAAAAAGATCTACAAATTTGTTATTGGTCACTTTTTGGTAGGATGTGTAGTTTCTGTTTTATTCGTAAAAAATAACATTAACAGTGAAGAAATCTGCTCGATAAACGGGCACATTCTAATCAAAATTTCGCTTATCTAATTTCTTTTTTATCTCGTGTGTGGTTTTTCAAAATATTTTTCAATTTTTTTATGTTCTCAATACTATTTCTAACGATTAACACAATAAAATAACTATCATTAATGCTCATGGTACTTGAAAATTTGTATTTTTACATTCTCATCCAGAGAAGGTATTAGTTTTGTGTAAATTTTCCCCCTCGCCCCCCGCCCCGGATTTTGTCAAATGTCCAAGTTTTGAGACCGCCTGAACCCAAAAAACAGGTTTTTAGAAAATGTACCCAGATAACAATTATAGTCTCATATCACTTATGAAAATATATGACAGGAAAAAAATGTCAGGCCTGTCATTTTTTACCTGACATTTTTTACCTGTCGTTTTTTCGCGACCACAGGCAGAACGACAGCCGAAAAGAAAACCATTATGGGAATTTTCATGATGAAACACCTTTGTGTAGCCTGTGTCCAATTCCGAATTCTCTTCCAACACATCAATTGTGGAATGTGTTCGATTTGCCATTTTAAAGCCTTCTTATCCTTACAAAACGCTCAAATTGAATACCACGGCAACAATTTCGGACTATTTTCAACTTTGTTCATTCCCTTAACAAGTTCAGTGCATGCTTGCAATTCCGTAATCCAACAAAGTATGGTCTGGCCACCAGTGCTCCCAATTCGGCACCCCGAATACACTGCGCATGCGCTGTATTGGCAGTCTCATTGGTCAATTAGAAACAAAAATTAATAAAAAGTGTACTCGCCACTGAGCTACGAGACAAGTTACGAAACATACACAAAAAATTCTATTTGCCCCGCACGTTGGATTTTCTGTTACGGATTAAATTGTATAAATCAACACTTGCTGAAATTCGCTGTGACGCACTGGGACGTATTCAAGCGTGCATTTTACTCTCACGAATTCAGACGCATTGACCAATGTTGAAGCGTTTTCGTGCTGACGCATTGAAGTGTATTCGCTGACTTTAGACTTCTGCACCGTATTTGTACGTATAAAAAGATTCAAAATTGAAATACCACCTTCACGAATTTACACGCATTGACACATAGGTCCAATGCGTCATTGTAACAAAGCGGGATTTGCAGAGTGTTTTAGCTTTTCAATTCAATTCGTATCAATACTTTCTTTTTTGATGGGATCATGAAAATTCCCATAATGGTTTTCTTTTGCTAATGATTGTTTATGCTTTACAGAAAAGTTCAAATAGTTCACTAAGAAATCGGCAAGTCGTCGATACTTTATAATGTTCAGACGATATTATTATAAATGATGGCTAATTAGGGCCAGCTGTCGTTCTTCCTGTCATTTTTCTGTGGTGGCGAAAAAACGTCAGGTAAAAAACGATAGGAAAAAAATGACAGGCCTGACATTTTTTTCCTGTCATATATTTTCATCAGGGATACTACGCATACTACTGGCACGCGTGCGTATTAAATCCTCACGCGTGAAATCACTGATGAAGACATATGTGTCACCATATGCGACGCATATCGCTCCCACGGATGATAGTTGATGCACACGTTTGTGTGAAATGAGACTTTCCTGCGATTTCACGAAGCGTACTAAAATAATCATCTAAATGTTTGTTAAAATGTTTTAAATCAATAAAGTAATGCTTTCGTAATAAATAACGTTTATTATAATTTGAATATATAAACGTAATAAACCTTAAAGGGTCCTTGACAGAAGATTTTTTAATTGGTATAATGGGGTTGTCTTATCTTGAACAAACCTCATTCTAAAAGAACTCTATTTTTGTTTTTTTTTCATTATACTAAATAAAAAATGTAGACAACAGAAAGACTGGGAATATATTGAAACATAATTAGAGACATTTTAAAACATATAAAGTGAATCGCACAATGGCAAAACAACTTTTTTTCGACATTCAAGAAAATAACCTAAATATTCGGAGAATTGAAAACAGGAAAAATGGGGGCAATATATGCATTTTTTATTGTAGAAATTAAATAATAAGTCACTTAAAAGTAAATACTTGAATCAATGAAAGAATAACTTAAAATTTTGCTAAAGAATATTATATATCTCCGATTTTAAAACTGCAAGCACGCAATCACTTTGTCATTGTCAGAAAAAACAGAAAAGAAACCGTAAAGATGGAAAGAGAGGGAAAATGAAATTGCGGTGATAAAAGTACGAAAGATGTCCGGAGAATGTTATGTACCTTTAAGACGTTTTTATATGACATCTTTACTATATTAAAGGTCTTAGAGACCTAGTTTGGACTGACAAGGATATCCTTGGGACGTTCAGGGTTTCGTGCCCACTCGAGTTTGTCTATTTAATATGCACAAATTATACTCGCACTTGTGATGGGGATATGAGACACATTGTGCACGCACTCATTTAACCGTCACTTAATCCGGCAGGGTGAAGGCGATATGCGTATATTATGAGTCGCATGGCGTTACCCGCATGACGTGCGAGTAATGTGCGTCGCACGATAATTATCTGGGAAATTACTGCGTATCCCTATGTAGTTCATAACTGTACTGCCCCAGATAGCAAATGTGCGGAGCACGTTACACGCACGGAATGCGACGTACGCCGTGCCTGCAGGATGGGAGGCATATGCGCCGCACTGTGTAAGGGGCACGCACGTGCGAGGCATATGAGTCGCACGTCGTGATGGGCACGATATGCGACGCATGTGCGTCGCACTTCGTGAGAGGCATTATTTATAGCATGAATACATAAGTGAGAAGCGTAGTTTTGAATAATTGTAATTATTATAACTATAATTTGAACTATAATTATTGTAAAAATGGTTTATTCATAACAATCGAAACACTCCCAATTTTATCGTAAGCATAAATTAGGAAATTTTTATGAATAACATTAATTGAATGCATTTGTAAAATTGCTCAATGTGCAATGCATTTTATTTATTTAAAAATGGTAATTTAATAGTATATTCCTTTACTCGATCGGTGTAAGATTAACCGGAACTTTTTTTTTGTTATTCTATAACTTTTAAAAAAGAAAAAAATAATTTCCAACTTTTAAACTTTTTTTTCTATTATCTTTGTTTCTTTTTTTGAACATTTACAAAATATTTAAAAAAATGCTTACATCAAGTAACATTCTTACAGCTGTGTAATTACAAAAAAAAATTCCAACCCATAAAAAACTATAAAAGAATAAAGTGTAAATAAAAATAGTTAAAAAATATGTCTACAAATGCTTACACCGAGTGAAGAATTTTTTGAAATATTTTTGTATGGTCATCCCGAAAGTTAAAAAGAACAAACAAAAAACCGTAAGAAATTCCAAATAGCCAGAAATTTTTGTTTTGTATTTACATAATATTTCAAACCTTTTCAATTTAAATTGGAATTTTTTTAAAAGATGAAACTCTTGGAATCATTTCAACTTTAAATATTTTTTTATTTCTATAACTTCCATTTGGAGTTTGAATTTCATGTTTAATATTGACTGAAATTTAAAATCAAATTTTGAATCAATTTTCAGAAAATTGGTTAATAAAGTTAAAAAATGCGACTTTAATTTTTAATGCACTTGCATGTATTTTTACTATTTCCAAGTGTAATGAAGAAAGCTGCATTTAAAAACCGCGCACTGTCGTTGAATAATACATATATGGCGCAGCAGCCTTCGTCGATCCAACGGAAATGCACGACGCGCCACGAGTGTCTTCGCGACTTCTATGGTGACTTCACGTCCCGAGGTCTCCTCTCGGGTCTCGTTTTGCATCATTCTGTGTTCTGTGTTTACCGTGCTTACAAAAATGCGACATGCATGAATGGCTCTAAATTAGGACAAATTATACGTTACGTTATCCAAAGAGTACCGAATCTTTCCTTTCCTTTTCATTACAATTTCGGTATTTTGAATAACGTTACCTAAATCAAGTGAATATAGTAACGCTTTGGCAGCATAGAAACAGAACGAAAATCATGAAAGTATTTTGTTTCGTTTAGGTCGGGTTCCTGCTTTCAACCACAAAACGAGTTGGAAAAGGGAGACTGTTTCAGTTGTTTACATTCAGAAAATGTGACACAAACATGCGAAACCTGAATTGCTAATGATCAACTAAAATGTACGAATATTGCTTCCACCCATAATAAAAAATACGTCCATGATAAATTACCTGCTCTTTATTTAAAAATATCAATGCAAATATTTTCTGTACCCTCTAAAAATCTTAAATGTGTGCACGCACCATGCCCGCACCGGCACGCATCACGTGCGACCCTCACGACGTGCGACACACCTGTCACGCATATGAGGACGCAGCTGTGTCATCCCCTGCGCTCACGTCGTGCGAGAAAATCCACACGTGGTGAGACGCACGTGCGTCGCACCGTGCGCGCACTTTGCTATCTGGGCTGCGCGCCCCTAAGTGCTGTACAACTTCACTGCGCAGCTCTATCGAATGTATAAATATTCTGCGCATTTCTATGTACCACATAACTATACTGTGCACCCGAATGTGCCATGTTCTCTGCTATGCATCCCTAATTGTCGTAGAACTGCATTTCGCAGCCCTACGCACTGCAGAAATCTACTGCGCATCCGTATGTATCGCATGTCTGTACTGCGCAGTTTTAAACATAGCATAAGTCTCCAGTGTAGCCTCATATACTGTATAAGTGTACTGCGCAGACCATTCACTGCTGAACTCTACAGCGAAGTCCACCAGCCCCACCCCACCTCTCCACTCCTCGTGTCAAACTAACTTTGAAGTCATTAAAATTACTTTGTCTGTGTAATTGAATTAAATTATTAGTAATTGGATCTCGTCTATCTGGCAGAAAATGCAAATTACATACCGATTTTCGGATGAATCTCGGAAAAAAATTATGGCCAAAAAAGGCTGTCGGTGCTGACAGATCATTAGGCCGATACTAGACTAAATTTTGGCGGCAGCTCACCGACTTTAAATAGCCGACAAAGGCTTATAGTGCTGCCCCAGTCGTGGGCCGATTCAACCATTGCAATAGCTCAATATTACTAGGCGACTGTTGGCTACCAAGATTTGACCTATACTGGGATGAAATTCAGCGAAAGCTCAAAAAATTCAAATAGCCGAAAAAGGCTGCCAGTACTAATCCAACACAGGGTCGATTTTAATCGTTGATGTTACTCCAGTAACACCAGCCAACTGTTGGCTGCCGAGGTTTGGCCGATAATTTGCAGATTTTCGGCAAAAGCTCTACAAATTGAATCACCGAAAAAGGCTGCCAGCACTGACAGCCAGTACTGGGCGGAATTTTTTCAGAAGCTTGCCGAATTTAAATAGTTGACAAAGGCTGCCAGTGCTGTCCCCAGTGCTGTCCCCGAAGCAGCTAAAGTTGGCCCAATATCATGAGCCGACCGTTAGCTGCCAAGATTGGGCCTGTATTGGGCTAAATTTCACTGGAAGCTTGACAAATATAATTAATACCTACATGTTGATATAGTCTTTGCAGTTTTCAGGTCAAAATGAAATGAAAAGGTTTAAGGCAAATGACAGAAACCGACTGGGAAAATACAGCTATTAGGAAGCAATGAAATTTACATTATATGTCAACAAAAGATTGTAGATTAGGCAGAGAACCAAGTAAGTCCAGATTATTAGTGAAGGATCTACTGAAAACTAACTGGAAAACATACAGATTTGAAGAAACTTTTGAAATTTACATTATATGGTAACAAAGATTGTAGATAAGGAAACTTTTGAAATGTACATCATATGTCAAAAAAGATTATAGATAAGGCAGCGAGCCACGTAAGTCAATATTGGCAAGGAAGGATCTAATAACGATTTTTAAGCTCTTGTAACTGGATTAGGTGGGAACGAAAACACATGTTTTTAAACTAAAGTAATCCTGAGAAATATATAAAGCTGATAAAAATTATAGAGAGGTTCAAGTTGTAAATAAAAAACAATCTATTATAGCTCTTTATTGATAAAGAAATTTTCTATAACTTTCCTACGAGCAGTGTTTCTTCAAAAAAAGAATGTTAAAATGGTCAAAATCGAATGTGTGACCAGGATCCATGTAATGATGTGTAAGCGCAGTGTGATTAGGGATCGTCCATATATTACGTAATCAGTTTTTCTTTTGTTTAAATAAAGACGAAAAGAGGATTGCTGTGAAGTTGAGAATGACACAACGATATAAACAAAAGAAAAATTGATTACGTAATATATGGACGACCCCTTAGAGGCCTTTAAATTTCTGATAGAATATGCATGTTCCCGATTACGCGTTTCTATTCTTTTACCCATTTCACCTACATTAAATCTTGACTTTCGTGGCTCTCTGCCTTATCTATAATCTTTGTTACCATATGATGCAAATTTCAAAAGTTTCCTTATCTATAATCTTTGTTACCATATGATGTAAATTTCAAAACGTTTTTGAAATCTGCATTTCTTCCAGTTAGTTTTCAGTAGATCTTTCGCTAATAATCTGGACTTACGTGGTTATCTGCCTTATCTGCAATCTTTTGTTAACATATAGTGTAAATTTCATCGCTTCCTAATTGCTGTATTTTGCCAGTCGGTTTCTGTCATTCGTCTTAAATCTTTCTCCAAAAATTCCGTATGGCAATTTTGTTTTTTTTATCTAAAATCTGACTTTTTAAATTGGCAAAGTTTATTTTCTCCAATATTTGGTATGTGCCTTTATATTTTTAATTGTTTTCTTTTTGATTATTTTTTAAATTAATTGCAACATTTTTCTTTATTCATCATTTGTCGTATCTTGCATAGTTTGACCGTAACATTAAATTTTTGATTTTTCATTATTTTTTGTGTAATAAAAATGTAAATTTTCGATTTTTCAAGAAAATTAAAAAATTCGTTATGATAATCATGTAGGACGTGCAAAAAGAAACATTTTTCTTACCTAGATTTTTTTTTGGATCGTGCCTTGTTTGGCTGAAAATGTGAATTTTTGTTTCTTCTTTTGGATTTTGAAAATGCTGTAACTCTGAAAGTTTTCATTTTATTAAAAAATGTAATAAGAATAAATTGTTTGAATTTTCGTGTACGATGAACACCCTTACATATAATTTAAAAATTTTTTAAAAACTGTTATGTACCCTGCTTATAAGTCATATAATGATAATAATACTTCCTATATAATCTTGATATAGAATAATCAATACAATGTACACTTGTAATTGTGCATGTACTTCTTGTAGCTTGTACGACTAGCAGAAGGTACTGGAAGCGATAATCGATACGCTACCACATAGACCGCCCCTTCGGGTTGGTTCTCCAGCCTGGTCAGTCTCGTCACGACGCAAGTGCCGTCCAGTACACAGTGGGCCAGGAACCATAAAAAGTGGACAAAATTCGATTGCAAGTCTAATTCATCTAAAACTTGGTATACAAGGGTTTTTGGGGATGCTAAATTCAAATTCGATGTCAAAAATTACAAATTCAAAATGGCGGATCCAATATGGCGGACGAGTATTTCAAAAAATTATTGAATCTTCTTTAAACGTGGTATCTAGGGGTTTTCAAGGGCGCTGATTCCGAATCTGACATCAAAATTCCAAAAAACAAAATGGCTGATCCAATATGGCGGATGAATACTTCAAAATATTATTGAATCTGCTTGAAACACGGTATCTAGGGGGTTTCAAGGGCGCTGATTCCGAATCTGGCCTCAGAATTTCAAATAACAAAATGGCGGTTTCAATATGGCGAACGAGTGTTTCAAAACATTATATATCGGATCGGCCATTTTGTTTTGTAGAATTCTGACGTCAGATTCGGAATCAGCGCCCTCAAAAACCCCTAGATTCCACCCCTAGCAGACCCAATGAACGGAACGGATACGCTGTAGCGTATCGCTATAGTATCCACATCGTATCCTCTCCGTATCATGCAAGAAAAACTCATTAAAAAGGGAAGATGAACATTTAACTTGTTGAAATTCGGATTCTACGTGAAATTTTGGGTTAGAAGGTCACGGAGTAATAGCAATAGTTTTTCTTGAAACGATAAAAACTTTAAAAAAATATAATACCTATCGACAACGTGGGCTGAAGGCGACTTCAAGCGTCCATAACCCAGAATCCATAATCGTTTAAGCAGTACTCCTTAATCGATTATGGATGCACTTGAAGTCGCCTTCAGCGCACGTTGTCGATAGGTCTTATATTTTTCTAAAGTTTTTATCGTTTCAAGAAAAACTATTGCAATTACTCCGTGACCTTCTAATCCAAAATTTCACGTAGAATCCGAATCTCAACAAGTTAAATGTTCATCTTCCCTTTTTAATGAGTTTTTCTTGCATGATGCGGAGAGGATACGATGTGGATACTATAGCGATACGCTGTAGCGTATCCGTTCCGTTCATTCGGTCCGCTAGGGACGTTTCGTATAAATTTATTAATTTTTTGAAATACTCTTCCGCCATTTTGTTTTTTAGAATTCTGACGTCAAAATCGAAATCAGCACCCTCAGAAACCATACATAGATGTCATTCTTAAATTTTTCACTAATTTGTGCTATCTCTTGTCGCTTTGATCTATCCGAAATTTCAGCCAATTCAACACTTGGGCGAGCGCGTTTTAGAGGCTTAGGGTCAAGAGTTTCCAATCTCAATTCAGGAACGAGAAAATTCGAATTCAGCCAATCTGCATTATATGCTTCAAATCTTTCTTTAATCCTACGGGAGGCTTTGTATTTATTTTTTCTCTTTGTAACAGAAACTAGAGTTGAAACAGAAACTCTCAAACGTTCCAAGTCTTCAGTTTTTACTTTTTGTCTTTCAATATTCAATTTATCCAAGATATACTGAACACCAGTCTCTCTTCCTTCATCATTTGGAATTTTTTCCAAGACCTCACATTTCGTGAATGTCGTCATATTTAATGAATAAGTAAATTAATTAATATTCATTTATCAATAAATTGAAATGAGGCCGAAAAGCGGACGGCAAGAAACTATAAGCTTCGTGTAGCTTTCAGTTTCTAAGAAAAAGCACATGTCGGGTATTATGATAATCTAGCATCTTTTGAAGAGAAGAACAAGATGAATCTATCCATTTGAATCTCGTTTAATATATATTTCAGAAAAGACACTGCAAAAATCCAGCGCTAGTCATAGAGACGGAATTCCAAATATATATTATACACTAGAGTCCTGCGAGAGAGGGAGAGGCGCTTGCAAGGTCAGCGGAGTTGCGATGTATACGGTTCGGCACTATAAGAAACCACAAGCATGAATGAGAAGAAGAACGGTTTGGAAAGTCCCGATATAGTGTGAAGGCTATTGAGAGTACCCCCTAAACGGCCAGTATAGCGGGACTCCAGTGTATGTGATAACTTGCAGCGTCGCGTGCTGTTACACGCGGACGGCTCCATGCGTGAGCGCCCAGTTATTCGCTGTTTCTTCAGCAGGATATGAATTCGAGCAAAAGTGAGCACCCCTGCGTCAAAGTAGACATATCAACGAACCCACTAGTATCTTACTTTTTTGGATGTGAAGGGGAATGCCGGCGAATGAAGTTTCGGCAGCAGGCGTTGCGGGGAAAAATCGAATATTTTGTGAATAAAACATGTGAATTTTAACATTTTAGACGAGTTTTGTAGCTTCTTCGCCATATCCTACATTTACTGATCCAAACTGAATTTAAAAAAATCAAAAACCAATTGCTTTTCGATAATTATAATAAAATTTTATCCCTTCTTTTTAGGCGCCAAGTATAGAAAATAAAGTTTCATTTTTCAACTTTGACTATTTCTCAACGAAACACAGGGCATCTCATTGATAAGAAACTCCAAATACATATACTTCGAGGTGTCTGAAAGTCGAAAATATATTCAATTGACTCAAGTTCAAACCTTGACTTTTGGCCAAAAAATTGCGATCCTGGCCCACTGTGCAGTACCTCAATCACGCTTGTATAACTCTTGTCAACCCTTTTTGTCACAACTTGATTAATCATTGAATAAATTGTATAAGTGTATAAATTATATGCTTATTGGCGATCCTGACCCGCAACGCATAACATTTTAGGCGATCCTGCCAGGATAATGGAAAACGACTCGGCTTCTACGGTTGCTCATTTAAGTCAAAAGTGCACTATCTTCAAGACGAACCTGTGAATTCTACGGAATACAAAAAGGAACTAAAGGATTCTACAGAATTCAAGAAGGAAATAAAGGACCGGGAGAATTTCTACGGAAATTCAAGAAGACTCCGGATCTACCTACGGGCGACCCGAAAACCGAATATGTAAGATATTAATCTTTGAGGGTGAAGCCCTGTACTATGAAAGATTAATAATCAAAAAACTCAAAAGAAGAAACATATTGGAAAAACAAGAATTTAAAACGAAAAGTAAGAAACTATGGTTAAAATTAGACGGTGAACTGTAGTAGCCGCTATGCGACCTAAAATCCAGTTTCCAAATTCGCAACATTAGGAACGTCATATAGACGGTAAAGTCCTAGAGCAACGTAATCAGTGGTGTAAGACTCAGAAGCAGAAGCAACAACGAGAACGCAGTGATCAACGCGGCAGCCAACTCCCAGAAAATAACCATTTCCTGAAGAAAAAGGAGTCTACCGTCTCCATCTTGAAAGGAAGAGCCAACGCCCAGCAAGTATTGATCGGCAATGAGTCAACGACTGTGCGAAGAAAAAGTGCGAAAAAAAGAAGATTTTGTAAAGAAGATTAGTTATAAGAAGTTTGATTAGATTTTGTGTACGGGTTAATCGATTTGGGAAAATTTATAACATTTTTGGATGTTATAAATTTTGTAACTCAAACTATTGATCCTTAGACTTGCGACGGTACACCCGCTAATGGTGCTCCCTGGCCTCTGTGTTCCTCAATAAACAAAAATTACTTTGAGTTTGTTTGTACGTGGGATATAGCCCTGGGAGCCAATTTCATTGTTTAAACGGGACAAATCTTGTCACGCAATAATTCGTCGCCAAGAAGAAGAATCAACCAAAGAAAAATTAGCAAAAGTTAGTCAAAGGAAATTCAGAAAAAGTAAAATTTTATCGCAAATTTACACCCGCTTATAAACACGTTAATTTTAGGTACACACGACGCAGAAACAAAAAATTAAGTGAAAGAAAATTAAAAAAAGATTTTTCAAACTGGAATTTTTGAATTATCGAGAAAATAAGCATTACGCAACTGAAACAGACTCATCCGCGGAATTTGACTCGACAGACATAATTGACAAAATCAATAATCCCTTCCATACAGCAAAAAATATGTCGCGCGCATCCTCTCCTAATAGAACGCAATCCACCTCAGTAATGTCCACGGACGAATTATTAAGATTATTAATAACAAAAGTA